>SRPN01000183.1:0-48769 GCA_018360045.1 Claviceps capensis | reverse complement strand
CCTTCCCTCTTCTTTTTTTTTTTTTTTTTTTTCTTGGATGGGCCCATTACAAAGTTTGCCCGCCCCCTTCTGCCCCCTTCGGCGTACTCTGTTACCTACCTAACAACGTACATACGTGCCAGAAATGTGGTGAATTTTTTTTGGGGACTCGTTGAAGTTTGAACTTTTTTTTTTGGCCGAATCACCGGGGGAGGATCCATTATCGGACAACCTTACGTACATGAGTATGCTCTGTGCGTGCAGCTTGAGAAACGGAAATCACATGATCGGAGAAAATATGTGCATGAATGACACCTATGGGAATGGGCGAATGATGCAGGGCTCCTGGAACTACTCCCGTACGTGCGAGGTCTTGGCCGCCAAGGGCTTGTAACTTGTTGATAGGCTAACTGTGCTGGAAACATGTTTCCAAGGCCAAGTGGTTTGGCGCCGGCCGGGGGGATGCCGGATCATAAGATTGTTCCGTTCGAACTGTGCGTATCCGAATCGTGTGTTTTTGTGTGATCCGTTCGATGCCGGTCCGTTAGATACGGGGCGGGGACAGTGTTCTGCGTCCTGTTCATGTCACCCAAGATTGAAAAGTGTCTGTGCGTATCCGAATCGTGTGTTTTTTGTGTCATCCGTTCGATGCCGGTCCGTTAGATACGGGGCGGGGACAGTGTTCTGCGTCCTGTTCATGTCACCCAAGATTGAAAAGTGTCTGTGCATAAGCTTCAGGTGAGGGTTTGTTGAGAATGCACAGTATTTTTTACAGTACATGAATCTATATGCTACAAGACAAGAATAGAAAACACGCTACATAAACAACCCTGCCATCTTTTGGCAAGGAAAGCACGCTCATCAAAGCCGTCAAGTGTTCAGCGAAAGTAAAATGCCATGTACTCTGTTCCGTGGGGTATTTGTTTTGCCATGTCCCAATCCTAGGTATTCCAGAAGCGCCTTAATGATCTACAGTAAAAAGTCTGATCCACAAAAAAAAAGTCCGTCAAATCTCAGTCCCACAATGCATCGAATAGCCAAAAGCCCGCACATCGCATGCAGTCTCATCGAAATGTCCATAATCATAAAGGCTGGAGCCGTTCCTTGCTGTGAATTTTGCGTGTGTTTTGCATGTTGTCGGGTAAATGTAAATGTTTACAATATACATGGAAAGCGTCCTCTTTGAGGCGAACGAGAATTGAAGTAATAGACACAAAAGTCGCCGAATCCCAAGGTCAACCAGTCCGGTGCAGGCATTAGCTAGGCAAGTTGTTAAGACTCATAAATCGCTGCCGGGGTTGTAGCGATGTTGAAACAGTGGACGGCGAAACATCTGACCAGCTGATGTCGGAATTGCCGTCACTGCCAGTGAACCCAAGATAGGACTGACTGAGCTGAGTATGATACATGGGTGCCATTGGTTGAGTGGGTGAGCATTGGGTGTTGTTGGACAGGAAGCGAGCAAAGTTGGTGGCGTTGCCGACCATGTCGATTCCTGTATGCAGATTACTCATGTCGGGAGTAATGAGCGGTTCCTCTGAAATAGCCATCCCAAAGCCAGATCCGAAATTGAACAGCCCGTCCGAGAAGCCAGGTGTCGTGGGAGGGGTGCGCAAGGTGGGGTCCGAGATGAACATGTCGGGAGACGTAAGCTTTCCATGGAGTGTGTAAAGACCCGGAGCGCTCGAGGGTTCTTGTGGTTGTAGAGTGACAGGGGTATCAGGCGTAGGGGGTGCTGCTGATGCACGGGGACCGGCCGCCCGTGGTGAGGGGAATCTTTGCTGAAGAAGACTGACTGCACTTCTATCAAAGAATGGGCTTTGAGGTGCGACAGATTTCGTGACACGCCCGGAGCTTGCACTCGAGGAAATCCTACGCATGCCAGTCGTCTGGTTTGGTCGAGTGCTGTAAGAGTGGCTTCGACCAACACCGCCTATCAACAAGGGAGCAGGTCGTCGATTCCGACGCGAGCCAAGATCAGCAGCATCGGGCGATGTGATACCATAGTCGTCCGCAAGAGGCGAGGAGCCGGCGCTAAAGTCTACCTCGACGTCGTTTTCGTACTTTAAGTTTTCGGGGCTCTCTATCGCTGCAAATCCTGCAAAGAACTGGCTGGCTGCGTTGATGTTGGTACTTAGAAATGACGGTTCCTGCATGGCGAGGTAATCATCGATTCGATCAGAGAGCGCAATCGACTTATCGTCCTCGTCTGCTTGATCTAAAATGTGAGATTCGTTGTTGTCGAGGGCTAGATGAAGGGGGACAGGAAGGGGTGAAGTCGAGTCCGAGTCGCTACTTTGACCAGCGTCACTCCGTTCGTCAGGAACAGATGGGTCACGTGGCGAACGTGAAGCCTCAGACTGTTGCATTGAGCTGACAGGAAGTTGAGGGAACGGGGCACTACAGGTCGAAAAATCGCGTTGCCGATTCATGGCTGACTGAGGGCCTTGGCCAGGCTCGCCCTGCTCTTTCTCGAGGTGTTGTTTGGCCTCATATTCCCTGATGTTCTTTTCCTTCTTCTCACGAGCCCGTCGGTTTTGAAACCAGTTCTGTTGTCCAAAGGTCAGCACGATGTAGCATGTTTAAGAATGTGTTCTGAAATACTAAAGAACAGCAAGACGACGCACATTGATCCGAGCATTGTCTACCCTCATTGATTCAGCCAGAGCCTTTTTCGTGCTGCTACTCGGTTTATGATTTTTCTGGAACTCTGATTCCAATACTTCCACCTCCTCCTTTGAAAGTCGAGGTTTGGATTCGGTGGATCTCGACATTTGCTGGTGTTGGACAAGGCGGTTGTGTTGGGCTTGATAGGCTTCTAGGGAGTCGGCAAGAACCCCGGCGGAATAGTTGGAGAACTGCGAGTAGTTCGAGAACTGGTCCGATGCGTTCGAGTACCCCCAAGAGGGCCATTGAGATTGGCTGAACGGCCCCATCGTGTATGTTGTGTTTAGCTTATATAAGTGGGCAGTGCAAGATATATAAGATAGTCTCCAAGATGAGGCGGGCAGTGCAAGATATATAAGATAGTCTCCAAGATGAGGCGGGCAGTGAGTCGAGTAGAAGGAAGATAACGCCGCCTTATAGACTCCTGCCTTGTGTATCCAGAAGAGAAGAAGAAGAGGAGGAGAAGGACAGATTTGGCACTAGGCTTCAAGATATATGTTTGTCAAAAAAGTAGAGAAGAGAATAGAGTCGACGTCGTCTCCGCGAATAAGGTAATGGGATAGGCTCAAGGGGGAGCGGGCGAGGTTAGAAGGACAGGAAGACTATCGAAAAGGGTGCAGACGCATGAGACACGAATCAGAGCCGGATCTATGATTCCTCTTTGGTTGACGATGTTATATCAAGGGAGATGGAAGGTTCTTGGAGAGGAAAGGTGAGCACGAAGGGATCGGGGCTTTTGATGGAGGGGGCATGGAGGGTAGATGAGGAGTCAGGACGAGGCCAGGCGAGTCTGTACATGGCGTCCTGTAGCAAGGCTATTCTGGCCCAGTGCCGGGCCCTTTGCCATCGTGGACAAGGACGTGGCGCAATGGGAACGTTGACAGGTGGAAAGAAGCAGTCGGCCGGGGTGAAAGGACCATGAGGCAGGCGGCTGGAGCTTCGTCTACCCCTGCAGGCGGTTACGGGTTACGGTAGACGGAGAAGCCTCAGCCCTGAGACATGGCACCAGAGCCCAGAGCAGAAGAAGTCCAGATGCTCCCCCCCCCCCCCCCCCCCCCCCGTGCCCAGGGACTCGAGAGAGAGAAGCCCAGGTTGCCCCAGATGCCATCAGATGCCACCAGATGCAGCTGTGGCGGCCCCTCCGGAGCCTTCGAGGCATTGTGCGCACAGGCTGGGCCCGACGAGCCAGTCAGCTTGGCCTATCTGCTTCGGCTGGTCCAGAAGCTGCAGAGTTGCAAGAATTACGCCGGGAGGGGCTCCAACAGGTCGGAGTTTGCCCAGACAGGGGTGTGGGGGTGTAGTGCGTGGTAACTTATAAGTACATAGAGACTCGAGAAGTCGAAGATGTGAGGTTGAACTGGGGCAAGCGGGCTACTGTACCGGGGTCCGGGAGCCCCAGAGACGTGAACCCGATGTGGGGAGGCGAATGGGCGAATTCAGGGCTCTGGAGCAGAACACAGGTATCTGTGTGTACGGAGTACATGTACATACACATCCATGCATACGGAGTACCTACTTTCCATACGAAGAAGTAATTACATACATGTACTACTCTGTAAGGCCCTTGGCTCTCTCGACTCTCGCCCTGAACCCATCGCCCTTCAATGTTCCTTCCTTCCTTCCTTCCTTCCTTTCATCGTCCGCCTCCTCTTGCTGCTGCAGACCCGCGAGCTCGTCATTGGGGCTTCATATCACCGGCCCTGTTGAGACAAGTCATCTCACCAGGCCGGCCGGCGGACGAGGCAAACAGGGCAGAATCTCACACACGTCGTCGAAGCCTCCTGGACCCCACCTGTCCGGGCCTGGGGTGTGAACAGTGAAGGACTGAAGTTTGAACAGAACGCATGAGTTGGTGGCATGGGTAGCGGCATGGGCGGGTGGAAATATGGGGCAAGTGGGCAAGTGGTCGGCGGTGCCCAGTTGCCGCGGTGGCGGCGTCACGTCTTGACCAGTGAGATGCCATCCCTGCCAAGAACTCCCTCCTCATCAAGGACTCAGGAGGGGCCAGCCGAGCGCCAGCCGAAGAACAGCTTCTCGCCTCTCCTGGCAAAACGGTGGAACCGCGGGCCTTGAACAACCTTGACAACGGGTCGGGAAGTTGATGAGTCGAGCATCACTACATATCCCGGTATCCCCCCTCGGGCCCTCGTACGCTACCATATAAGCGCCCCCGTGGCGGCGATGGCAAGGGGGATCGCATGGCCACGATGCGGCGCTGACGCGATGACCTGCATCCAGTAAGGTACATATCATGTTCTCAATTTCTCAAGGTCCGAGGGCGTGCAGACGCATCACCTTTTACAGCGAGCCGGCTTGTACTGGCTGCGCAAGCGACGCGCGTTGACTCTCTTTGCACCACGCATTGGACCACTGTCATCGTCGCCCCGTGGTGTTGACGCTGGGGGATGGTAGTGTCACCAGCTGCTTCATGGCTGGCTGACTTATACGGAGTACAGACTCGTCTTCAGAAGCTTCATCCGAACCTCGAGCCAATGGACGGATCGGGGTCGAGGTACATCTGTGGAAGGTACAAGGTGTGAAAACAAGAACGCAACGGTGGAAAACAACGGCTTTCTGGCTCCGTACACTTACGAAACCCTTGATGTTCACAAAGCCATGCCGACAAATTCGCATGCAGAGTGAGTGACCAAGGGACGATGGCCCTTTGTGTCTGATACCACAGCGGGCCGTGACTGACCAAGCTTCCCACCTAAACATCTAGGGTTAGTGTCACGCACTAGGCGCTGAAGCCCTCGGCTCGGCCACGGGACGCAATGTGCTTTCCGGAGCGTCGAGTTTGTAATCGGCACTGCTGCCCACGTACAAGACGCCATCGCGAATGGAGGCGAAAATGGAGCACTGCTGTCCAGTGCCGAGGAAACGTGCTGGATGCGACGGAGACGACCATAACGCCTCGTTGGCTTTGTGTCACTGCAGGTGCGCGTGAACAAGAATCGGCGGATCAAACAAGGTAAGCCAGCTTCGTTCTTCTTATCCGCCTGCTCCTCGGGACGACGTCGGTTGCTCTTCTCCTCCGGTGCCCAGAGCGTAAAGACACACCGTTTCGTTAATGCATACGCGCCAAGTATACGCCGGAAGCACAGTTGAATGGTAGGTTTCCACATTCGGAGGATTCATACGCGATGCTTCCTGTTGTCCTGTCTACCAATATATTGACTTTTGAACGACTTCCTGTCCGTTTCCATGGCAATGTGCTTTCCGAGGAGCTCAGGGCTGGCTGCTAGCGTGGTGTTGTTGGCTTCGCCGTAATGGGAGCCTCTAGAAAGGTGAAACCCATGAGCCGTCTTGTTTTGTTTTGTTTTGCCTTGCTAAGATCGATTTATGTAAGTCGTTCTTTTTGGCTACTTCTTTCTCAGTAGAAGGAAAATAGACTTGCACCAAGTTTAGGCGCTCGGAGGTGAGGCTGCGGGCTAGCTTCAACGTGTGTCCATTCTGGCGAAGTTATGCCCGCCCAGCATGCCGCCTTTGTCTCGTCGCTCATGCTATTTTTGAGCCTGTCGTGTCTCGCCCTGACTGCCCAGCATCGCTAAATCGCTGATGCGTCTGGCAGGCTTCATTGTCCTTCTTCCCACACTGTACGAATGGCATGCTCGGTTAGCGAGACCAAAGTTCCCTGCCAAGTGCGTGCTGCGATAATGATGCGTACTCTTTGCCACCACGATTTACGGCCTCCCAAGCACAATTCGTCGTCGATATAAAAAATTCTGGAACCATGGGCGTCGGCTTGCTCGAATGGAGATAGCTTGACATGGTGGATCGAACGCCCGTGAGCTCTCCTTTAGGAGGCCGCTAAGCTGCGCGCGTATTCACCACCGCGCCCGCGCCTCTCATCAACTGACCCATTTTGACTCTGCGTTCTTTTGGCCCTGTGCCCTGTGTGGATGTCCCTGCCCGTCTTAGTTACGGCAAGGCTACCTTGCACTCTGACTCCTGAGTGCATCATGGGGGAGATCTGTCTGAAGATTTCCCTCTCCACAAACCCTGATAGGTAGATGTCGGTAATTGCACGTGTATGCACAACTTCGAAATAATCCCCTGGCTCAATCATGATGAGCCGGACGTCCACTGCAGACGCGATTGGGACATCGGTGATACTGTGACTCGGCCCGTTTCGCGAAGATCCGCACCTCCCAGGGTCACAGCTCCTTCTTGTGGTCGACTCTGTCGAAACGTAAATGGTCAGACCTACATAGGCGCCTAGGCAGTGGTGAGGACAGATGCGTACTAGGTGTTCGAGTAGGCAAAACAAGTTTAACGACAGGAGGCACCGGCGACGAGCAGCGGCTCCATCCATGACGGTGACCATGACAAATGTTCAGACGCACTGCAAGCCTAGGAAGGAACCAGCCCATCGCATACTGTATACAGAGTATGTACATCGTGGATAAAATCCGCCCCATGGCTACCTAGGAAGGAAGCAAGTAAGCTGGGTACATGTTAGGTAGTCAATCAGTTCACCGGCCCATGCTCCCGAGTCCCTTCTGCCAAAACGCGTGCTGCGAACGCTCTTGGTCCGAGCAATAGGCGAGTCTCTCATCTGGTCGCTAATCTGGCATACAGAGGGGACACAAGAAAAGAAACGATGAATGAGGGCCAAAGAAAAAAGTCAGAAAGAAGCGGGCAAAAAAGAATCGGATGAGCTACATTAGGGAGCTCTGTGACCCCTGTCGGTCGCAAGCGCAGCGTTGTTTGGGCTTTGGTTTGTGCCGACGGCTACCGGAACCAGCCACAAATCCCAAACCGACGCAAACAGCGGCATCGGTTACGATGGCACCTCAGTGGCTGACACCTGTGACCTTACTCTCCATTGGGTATTGTAAACATGATTCTGGGGAAACTTGCTGCTTGAAGTCTCTGAAGTTGGAGGCGCCGGGAGCGGAGTCTCCCCTCTTACGGAGTAGTGTCACTGTCACCCCGGATCCCCACGACCAACGGCCGGCTGCTGCAGAATGCGAGTCACTTGAAGATGAGACGGACCACAGACAACGGACAAGACGACTCCAGATTTCGGCTCCAAGTAGATAATATGTTTTCATTTCTCCAGAAAAAACTCTGCCTCCGCTTCCGCAGCTCTGAAACCCTGCGTGGGGAGAGCTCCCAACGCTGCCGACAACCTACACCAAGTCGGAGGCTCAATTTCGCCATGATTGGCCTCTCTTCCCGTCGAGACAGAGAGGAACGATAAACAGAGCCTTGCAAGACATCATGGATACTTGCATAATTGCGTTGTGCTGGTAAAGATTAGACTCATCTTTGCCGATGAATGCTGGACATGAGGATTGTCCCATTCGGTGGTAGGTTATGTACGCGATGATTTACCTACAGCGGGAAAGACAAAGAGTCCTATCTACAGTTCGTTGTCTTGACGCACCATGCACGAGACTGGAAAAGCCGGCCTGACCCGCTTCACAGCGCCTTCAGTGTTCACCAACTTCAAACCATATCAGAGCGGGATGGATACCTATGCAAACAAGAAAAGTAAATACTCAACATGTCGATACATATCTGCCACAATCTTGATACATGCAAGGCTGCGTCGAACAAGCAGCAGTTGAAACAGCATAGCCAGTCTCCAGAATCGAAGAAAAAGAAAAAAAGAAGGAACACGCATAGCCTATAGGGCTGACTGCGGAGTGAGTGTCACCCACCTACATGGTACATATCCAACGGCCATGATGCTCCGTCTCAGCGGCTACATGTAACATACATAGCACCATGTGAAACCTGTGGAGGTTATGCCGACGTCGATCAATCCAGCAGTCTGGGATATGGATACATATCGCCTCTCCAATTTGATAGCTAGACAAAGTTCTGCGACTCTGCATCTCGCTGTCTCAGGTATCTGCCTCGATCGTCACAGGCCCCTACAAATGATGCCAACTTGCAACAACCAACAATCAACAACCAACAACCAACGATATTGTAATGCATGCACTTGCACAGCCATCATTATCCCGTACTTTCTGATCTGCTTCGCTACATGCATAATGCCCTGCGCTGCTGCAGGACGCGTGCTCTGCGTCGTTCAATGGCATGCTTTGATAACAGTGGTGTTCAAAGCTTATTGCAAGCGACCAATGACGGTCGCCATGGCCAATTATGCGGCTCCATCATGTCTTGCTAAGTTGCTCTGCATCAAGTGCCTTAAGCTCTTTCTGTCTCTCGGCTAAGACGATGAAGAAACACAAATGCACCGTAAAAAGAAGGACATATGTATGTACTGTGGATCGTGAAGGAACCGCCCGCGGAAAACGAGGGGGGGGGCAGCAGTGCCAAACAAAACAAAACAAAAAGCTTATTTTTCTTTGCAGTGCGCCTCCGCACAGGACTGGATTGGCTGAATTCGTGGCACGGCACTTCTTCCCGATCTTTGCTGCGCGTGGAACGAGTCGTAGATACGCGGTCTCATGAGAATCTGGCAAAAGGCGCGGGGTGCGGCACGGCAAAGTGGGTCAGAGGGAGACGTGCGCCCGTGCAACCAGGGTTCAATTCTTAGCTCTCAGCCTTTTTTCGCTCTCTCGCTCTCTCGCTCTCTCGCTCTCACTCGCTTCTTCCTCTCATGTCGGCCGCCGAATTTTTGCGCAGCACTCGCCGGTGCTCGTGTTCTGGAAGCCAGGTTCAACGAAGCAAAGGCGTCTGGACATCTTCGCGGTCCCGAGTGCTTGGAACGTGGCTCGACCCCCCGGTCGTCCCCCTCGTCCACAGCGTTGCCCGTCGCCCCCTCGTCGTCTCCATCGCACAAACGTCCATCGCCACGCCCCTTGCCCCCCCCCCCCCCCCCCCCCCCGTCCCACTCATCATCGACCGCGCGACCTGGAATACCTAACGTCTGGGGAAGCTGGTCCAGTGCCCAGTGTGGGCTTGTCCGGTTGTTTTGGCCATCAAGTGTCCACGCTCACGTTAAGTGTCTGACTGTGGCAAGGAGAGCGAAGAGCTCACAGGATTGTCAGGCTTTGTCAGCTTGTCAGCGCAGTGCAACCATTCACGGAGGATGCGACGCCATGACTGGGGGCGACGAGTTTCTTAGGGATGGCCTATCCTTGGTTGGAGGCCAGAGGTGCCGAGCATGGTGGCCGCCGCCATGAAGCTGTGCCGCCGTGGAGCAGTGGCAGGTCCACCGTCATAGAAAGCATGATTTGATCAAAACGGCAGCGACAGGGCCGAAAGCAGCTAGGCCAACGTAACAAACGCGGACGATCTCCAGGCCTACATACCAACTCAAACCGAAAAAAAGAAGCTGGGGACTACGTACCTAGTCCGTCGGACTAATAACTCCGTATGTACGGAGTACAACGACGAGATTTCAGGGGAGGTTGTTCTCATGATGGCTAGTGAGCTGCGTACCTCCCTACCACATATGTACCTAGGCAAGTTACTACGATGGCCGGAGCATGGGCCCTGTGTATTAGCCCGATGTCGTTATAGGTCACCGTCCACCCGTTCCGTTTCGAGCTCCGAAGCAAGGCGAAACTTGTCTAACCACATCTACTTGCTGATTTCACTAGCAATGTGTGCTGGCTTGGATCTTGAAAGACTTGGTCAACAAGCTCGATTTGGTCCACATGATCATCCAGGCTTCGGTTGAAGACTGAACAAGAAGAGTCCCTGGATCTACACAACGTACGTATACGTAGACTCGACAATTCGACAAACTCGGTAGAGAAGCAAGCAGCATTCTGTGGCTGCAAGGGGTTATCTACATGAGGCCATGATGATGGCATGGACAAAGCCCGGGACATTGTGTTGAATTGATTCACCGTTCAAGCCGCCGGACAGATTGGGAGTCATTCTAGGCATTCTTGCCTTTCTTTTTTCCCCATCTTTCTTTTTGGTCGCAAATGACTTTGAGATAAGCTACAACTCTGCTTTCATGCAACGCACCTTGAGCACTCTCACTACATGGTTGTCTGAGATTTCGACGGCAGCACTAGAGCATGGGAACTACGGCAAAGTATGGTCAGACCACCCGGTCCAACTACAGCCCAGGATCGAACCGGCTAGTATCGCATCAGCCTAGTGTAGCCGCTCCTCGCCTGAGAGTCTCGATCACCTGGCAACCTGGATAACCGGGGAAGGCTACGGAGCACGCCCTCTTGGCCTGCATCCAATCAAGCTGGACTGGTGAAAGGAAGCGGCGAGCCGTCTGCGAGCTAGCTCCGGGCAGCCACGTGTGGATGACCACTAGCTCTCAACAGGGGCGAGCTTGTCTGGGATGTCCTGGGCGCCTTTCGCCGTCTTGGCCGTCTTGGCCATCGTCATGTCTGTCCTATCATGTCTGTTCTGTTCTTTCTGTCTTGGCTGTCTTGGCGATGATCAGACCTGGGCATTCATCTATCATTGCTGGTGTTCCTGTGCCGCAGAATCCGACCAAAGCGTCATGATGCAAGCCAAAAATCAGCCCACCCGGGACACCGACAACCGAGCATCAGCCGCGGCGAACAACCAGGTGAAAGAAAGAGGCTGGCTGACATGAGGCTGAAAAGGTCCGCAACTTTGCATTTGCTCAGGCGTGACAAATTAGACCAGTCACATAACGAGATGTAGACGTCTCGAAGAAAACGGGCACGGGGCACGGAAGGTAAGTTCAGGGCTTTGTCGTCTGGCCATGCTCCCATTTGTCGCATTGTACTTCAAGTGCATGTGTTGGGCATCTAGGTAGGCAAGATGACAGACTACAGTCGACGGCTCACGATAGCAAGCGCCTCTTACCTGAACTCAAGCTGCACACCGGATAAGAGGTTTCGGGGCGGTATGGATCCCGCTCGGGGTTTCCGATAAACATCGGCTTCCTTTTTCTATATGGCCGCCGTGGGCTCACTCAACAATGCGTGTGCTTTGCTTCATGGCATACTGCAGAGGCACTCTACTCTGTTTGTGGCATGTCTTTCCATTTCTTTTGGAGAGAATAGCATTGCTTCAAACCCGATACAAAAAAGTGTCGGGTAATGGCAACGGCAGTAGGCAAACAATCACATAACTGCCAAGACCGGCCTCCTGCAGCCATAGGACCTGCTCGTTCCTGCGCGTCTGATTCGTTAATTGACAATGTGAGAGAAAACGGGATTTGTGGACAGTGTGATAGATCATCTTCATGGACCAGGCGAGACGTGGTGCATCTTCTCTCAGAGCGCTCAGCGCTGGTCTGCGGGAATTTCAACAGGTACAGGTACGCATCGACAGAAGCATTAGACGCCGGGTGCAGATCTGCAAAACCCCATTCGTTTCACCATTCGGCCTTGGAAGCAACGCCTCGGAGGCCCATCGCAGAGTGACACAAACGACGTCACGAGATCGAATGAGATCTTCTCCCGCGTTTCGTACCAGACAATGGGGATGGGAAGCTATTCCCGTACGACAAGGGAAATGACTCAGCGGGCGTACGTATACGTTTACGGACGGACCACTTTCGGCTTGTGAGAGGGCGACGATGAAAGTGGAAAAGTAGGTACACCCGTCGTCGCCATCCATGCGGCATGCCTCGAACAAGAGCATGCAACGCGATATGCTCTAAACCAGCCGTCGCCACGGTTTCCACCGGCAGCGTCGCTTCTCGTGTCTTTTTTTTTTTTTTTACTTCGCTTTACATCTGTATTCCTTGCCTGCAGAATCACCACCGACCGGTTGCGATGGCAAAAGCAATCGTCGTAGAGGGGTGTGCCTGCGAAAAGGGCCGCAAAATGGTGTAACGTCGACGTTAACGAGGGGTCAGGTAGGACAAGTAGGGCAGGTCCGGTGTGACGATAACGCAACTCAGGGCAGAGTACCCAGGGCAAGTGCAGGGGAGACATGGCAGAAAAGGGTAGACTCGACTCGATCCGACTCGGTTCGGCTGCCTGTGCATCTCGATACTCACGGTCGAAAATAGACGATGTATCCGGGCTCTGGGGCTTCGCCAACGCGTAAATTACACGAGCCATCGGGTAAGACGTGCCATGCGTTGGATTATTATCGTGACACCGTAAGTTCGCGTCGAGAACGTAAGGTGGCGGCACAAAGGCTTTCTTTCCCTTCCCGAATGCTTGTAGAAAAGGTAGAGAAGGGAACCAGCGTAAGGCGCGCTGTGCCATTGTCCGAGCAGGATGGGGTGCGAGCAGCCTTGTGGCGTCGAGGGAGTGACACCACTTTTTTCAGCTGTACTCCGTACTGCGTACTTCGTAAACGCCAAATGAACTGACTCGGATGAAAATTGGCGTACATCCGGGCTTGGGTACATAGCGAGACGTCCAGGCCTGCAGCCGCCGCCTACTTGCCGGGGACGGGGAACATTGGAACAAGGGTTTCCAGTGCAAAGGTCCAAGCCAGCAAGAGGGAGAAAAGAGGGAAAGCGGGAATTGCTAATTTTATCTTGGCGCAAGCCGCTGAAGAACGTCGCACGAGAGTCGAGACTGGAAGGAACTTAGGAAGCATGATAGGGAAAGACAGAAACGTGTGTTCTTCTCGCATCGCAGCCGAGAGGAAAGTGGCACAATGAAGTTGAACGAGGATGCGTGTCACGATGCCTGAACAACATCCAACAGCGAGCTGCTCGAAGGGGAACTACTGATATCGCGGCTCATCGGCACGTCAGGAGACTTCAATGTTCAGCCGCCGCGTTCTGCGGTATCGTGAACAAAAAAAACTTGGCATCGCGCGGGCTTTGCCATGGCAAAAGGAGCATGGGACGTTGATGCACGATACCTGTGTTCCCTTGCGGCAAAATGCCACGCGGGGTCTGTCTGTCTCGGAAAATGTGAGGAGTAGGAGAAGAAGATGCAGACGGGAGAGGAGGACGGAGCAGGAGAAAGATGCATGCATATTTGTGAGGCGAGAGAACACGGAGAACAAATTGATCTGAGCGTTGGCGTCCGAAATCGGGAACCAGGACCGGACAAAAGCTCATGAACAAGTGAGCACAAGCACAGCGTACTTATTTGTGAGGCGAGAGACACGGAGAACAAATCGATCTGAGCGTAGCGTCCGAAATCGGGGAACACTGACCAGGACCAAGTTCTCATCAACAAGTGAACACAAATACATGCATAAAGCGAGCGGTCTTTTGCCCATTTTGTTTCCCGAATCCCTCCTAGTCCTCGAAAACGACATGGTCTTCTATCATATGATGTATGTACCTGTGTACTACCATCATCCAGTGTCAGCAACGAGTTACGATCCAATCAACGGCAGGGCTGGTGTGATCGGGCGGTGTTCCCCCCTTCTTGGCAGGGGACTTGGCCCTTTATCTTTGCGCCGATCAGGGAAACAAGAACAAAGCGAATGAAAGAAAGTGATTTGTCAGATGCTTGTGGAATGTAATGCAGAATGCGGGTTCCTGGCCAAGCAGCCACACACTTCACTTGATGAATGATTGTTGACAGGTACTCCATACATACGACATAGAAACATTTACGTATCTAGGCACGCACTTCATTGGCTCGGACATCAGCCCGTTGCCAAGAAGAAAATAAAGCATGACTTCCTTCTCTTTCTGCTTTTCTGCTTTTCTGCTTTTCCTTTCCCAATAGGTACATACATAGGCAGCTTTTCTTTTTGTTCTTGTTTTTGAATTGGGGATGGCAGATGCGAGTGTTCAGATTTGGAAACTTCGAGTTCGTCAAGGGTCAAACTCATGTTAGGTGTGGGATGCTGTACGTGCAAAGTACGGAGAAATACATATGTATGTACATAAGGTCGGCCGGAGCCGCAGGATAAGGACAAAACAGGAAGCAGGGTATCATGTGATGTGCATGTGGACGAAACTGAGAACTCCACCAATCCCCTTGTCGCCGACTCCCCTGGTTCATTGTCTTGTTCAGTTCAGTCTTGCTGCATGCCGATTTTTTTTTTTTGTGCGTGTATGACGTTGTCGTGTACAATGTGTGTGTGAGATACGATGCAGGCAGCAGGATAGGGTTGTGTCTTGCTTGGCCCGTGGATGGGATGGTGTTGTGTGTGTGGTTTAATATCCGGGCTGAAGCCTCAGCCTCTGACCGGGGTCTTTTGCTTTTTGCTTTTTTCTCGTTTTCGTGTTTTTTTTTTTCCTTATTTTCTTTTTCCGCTTTTCGGTTATTCACGTCTGCTGGTGTCTTGTGTGCGGGTTAGGCGGCAGCAGCGTGGAGGTAGGACGTAGGTCATGCATGGTATGCTTGAATTTGTTGGTTGACAAGTTGGAACTTGACCGCTTGGCGTGTGTGCAGGAAGCAGGTGTTGCATTTTGTTACATTCAACCGAGAGGGGTACTCCGTAGGTGTGCACTGTGGTGATTCTTGGTCTGTTCACGGCGAGGAGTTGTGTGTGTGCTGGCTGGTCCGACCCCGATCCGAGCCAGGCAGCCTCGAGGATGTTGCTCTTTTTTTCTATGGAATCTATGGATCGTTAAGAAAGTAATATAGTGTGTGACCAGTGATCACTGCCAATGTGTGTGACGTGTCGATTGAAGGATCTTCGTCTATAGTACATATATACGTATGCGGCAAGACGCTACAGGCTACAGCCTACAGCCTACTGTAGCTATAATTTGGTTGTTATGTTATATCGCAAGGGGCTACTAGCTAGGTATAGGTTCCTTAACTTCCTTTCCTGTAAACAGTAGGATGCACTGATTCAAAAGCTATGATACTTTTTGCATTCTTTATCATTATAACTGCCCGGATCAGATCAGATGACAGATCATCAGCTATTCAAGCTATGAACATGTTTCCTATTACCCAGCCATGAGTAATGACAGCTATTTCTATCGTCTCCTTTTGAAATTCTTTCCTCAAGGCTCGAGCCTTTATGTTTTCGAATTCCACCTTAGAACTTAAGAAGTTAAGGCTGAGGCTTGAGGCTTGAGCAGCTGTTGAATTTTCATTGTTCCCCCATCTGGCATCTATAGGATTAATAGCTGGCACTGCCGGCAAGCTAGCTGCGCACTACACTGTTTTTTTCTTGTTCCGTTCAGTGTACTGTGTTTATGACGATACTTAAAAGAGCTATATGGTATAACCTTTGACTTGAATACTTATTGTACCTTCAGGCTTCAAGCTTCAAAAGCCATCCA
The DNA here is from genome assembly GCA_018360045.1 of Claviceps capensis. Classification (NCBI taxonomy): domain Eukaryota; kingdom Fungi; phylum Ascomycota; class Sordariomycetes; order Hypocreales; family Clavicipitaceae; genus Claviceps; species Claviceps capensis. The sequence goes on along the minus strand of SRPN01000183.1, from coordinate 33,084 downwards.
CTCTAGTTCTGTGTTCTTTCAAACAAACTGCAAGCAGCTCATGATACTTTAGTCGTTTCGTGTAGAACTGTATAGACTTCTGAATTGTATAGGCAGCTCCTTTGCATGTTGCCTCTTGGTTTGTATAAGTATTGGGAAAGTTCTGATTTGATATATCATAACTATTCCGAATTCGAATCTCAGAATGTTTACATTATACATAATCTTATATCTTGCTCTTTGTGGTCAAGGGCCAAGGCTAAAGGACCCTCAGCCCTGCACGCAGCACACCCTATTTAGTATTTCGTTTTTTTTTGCAATCTGAAGGCTGTCGCTGAAGCGTCCTTTTACAGTGCACACCAGACTTCTAAGTTCTAACTTCTTACACTGAGGCTCTAGCCTCTGAGCCCTCCGCCAAAAGCCACGTACACTTTGATGTTATTTGTGTCGTCTGAACTTCTGAACTTCTGAAGCAGCTCTTGTCCCCTTACTTACATTCACGAGTCATATCCATACGGGAAGTCCAAGACTCCAAATATTTCTGCACAATCTTTTTTTCCTGGAGAGTGGCGTGACGCGTCTCTGAGCTCTTCAGGGTCTAGCACGCTGCACGGTACGCCATACGGCATCGTACGGGGCCATGCCAAACACGAGAGGGAGTTCTCCAGAGAACATAGTATGTCCATAGATTTTTGGGATAGTGAAGGCTCCTTGCCAAGTGTGGAGCTGTGCCCGAGCCTTACCCGACGTTGAGCAAAAGTCTTTGACTTAGTGACTATAATCTATTGGGAGGAGAGCTCAGAGTCGGAGACTGACAGACTGTAGTCTGTACTATGTGAATAAGATTCTCCTCAAGGGAAATCATAAATCATTTAAATATGCTCAAAATTAGACGTTGAACTGGAGGCTGGAGCTGAGAGATGAACGAAGTACTCAAGGAGGCTGAGAGGTCTCAGGTCTCCTCTAAGGCTCTAAGCTCTTTGTCTTCTTCAGAGGTTATTCTCCGAGAAGAAGAACAACGTTCATGATCATCGACGCTCGTCGCTACCAGCTAGTCCAAACTGCACAGCCTAGTACCTACAGGTGACAGGTCACAGCCCTGAGTCTTTATCTACGGATTCTACGCCGGTCCATCACGATGCAAACCCTGTATTATGTTCATCCTTATTCCTGAGCGGTGACAGGCGTACACCTCTGAGCAGTGAGTTCCTACAGAATCCGACTTCCTTCCATGGACCATACATGATGCGAAATAAATGGCTGACAGCCTGACTTTGCGTTGTTTTCTCTTCCGAAGACTGAACAACGCAAGAAAGTTGAAACCGATCATATATTACTCGACGCTCGTCCCCTACAATGTGCATCTGAAGGAGCTCAATTCTTGAGTCACTGTCTTGAAAGTTGTGACTTGACACTGTGTCATAATACACTATTACACTGTCTACAGTCTACACAGTATACAGCAAGAAGCCATTAATCATTATCTTGAGTTCTTGACTCTTGGCCTGTATCAGATAATCAGTGGCAAGTGTATTATGTTTACCGTAACTTGTAAGTAACTTCCTTTGTCTTCAGCTGTGTGACCTTATTTCTTTCAAGCTGTCCTATTCAAATTTCACCCGCACGAGCTATCCGCACCTTAAAGCAGCTATACATAGTTGATCTCTTCTCAGATGTGGTTTTATGATGAGAAGCCATATGTACATTATTCCTTGTTCGATATCATACATAATACAATGCAGTCATGTATCTTCGAAGTTCGAACTTCGGGCCTCCGACCGCGTTCTTTCAGCCTGCTGCCTTAACATTTTTCGGCTTTCGCTTCTCTGTGACACTCTGACATCTGTCACCCCAAGCAGCATGTACAGCTAGACTATCATTCTAATTTCTCTGTACCCACTGAGGTTGTTCCGAACTTTTGCTTAAACCACCTACAGGCTACAGGTGACCGTAACAGGTCCACCGTCCGTGTCCACTGTCCTCCGTACTCGCCGCTCGGCATCCACGATGCACATCTGTGGCTCCTTTCGGCGTATATACTACACATACACCGAGTCTCGAGAAACCATTGACTAGTCCCCCGATGCTACAGGCTACAGTTGCATCGCCTCGCGAATCTCAACCAACACTCGCCCCTCCTGCGCGCTTACAACCTGAATGGATTCCAAATCGCGGACCACCCAATCTGGCCCCGCGGCAACAACCTCTTCCAGGCTATGGCTCGTGACCAGTCCTACGACCTTGCACCCGGCCGCTTTGCCGGCCTGAATCCCCGCCGGCGCGTCCTCCAGCACGAGCACGTCCCCCGCGCGATCCTGCAGGCCCAGCTTGGCCAGTCCAATTTGATAGCATGACGGATCGGGCTTGCCTGTCTCGACGGACTCAGCCGTCACGAGGTGTGCGGGGGTGGCAAGCGAGAGGCGCTGCAGCCAGCCCATCACGAGGGGCTCGGTGCCGGAAGTGACGATGGCCCAGGGCGCAGACACGGCTGTGAGGGAGTCGATAAGTTTCCTGGCGCCGGGGATTTCAGTGGCGTCGTCGCCGTAAAGAAGGGGAAGCTGCGACTCTGTCTTGCGAATATCTGAGTTTTGCGGGTTAGAGGTGTGCTCCGTGAGTCCGTATGTAGATATTATTCTCCATCGTATGAGTATTGTGTGTAATGTACGACAAATTTCCTTTGAAAGCTACCCGTACATCTCCCATGCCAAATTCATCCCTTGTACTCCGTACTGACGCAAAAAAAAAAAGATAAGAGGGAATGATGAAAAGAGAAGATGAGAGCAGAAAGGGAGTGTCGAACGTACATTCCCAATTCGCTCTCTGCGGAGCCAGCACTTTCAATATGTCCATGCTTCTCCTTCCATGGGACATGGCTAGAATTTTCTCGGCATCAAGACCGAGCTCATTGGCCGTCCTAGACATGGAGTCATGCACACGCACGCGCCTCCTTAGCTATACATACGGAGTAGAGATCACACCAGAGGGTCTAGGGAATGGAGTCGCAAATCAGCGAAGACTCACGTTTGCCACTGCTTCACAATGGCAGGAGTTGAGTCAATAATCGTGCCGTCCATGTCAAACAGAAATCCAGCAAAAGAAGCCCGTTGCGGGGACCGCTGGGAAGAGTCTCGTTGTGAAGCCATTCTCGGCGTACAATGCACATGCACCTGCAAGCCGTGCAGAAGATTCGGCCAAAGCGAAGGAGATCTAAACGGGCAAGCCAACATCGGCGGCTAATGGAAACAAACAGACGAGAGCCATTTCCAATGACGAGGCCCGCGCGTTTTTCGATGACTTTTTTTTTCACATTCCCTTTCTCGCGATTCAGCGGTCGGCTTCTTCCGCACTCGGCTGTTGCTTTTCTTGTTCAGCCGGTGATACCCAGAAGTCGGCTCCACGTGGCAAGTCTGCAAATGAGATCGCTTGCTGCGTTGGGGTGACGTCGACTGTAACGTTGCGGGACTTCCTTTTGTGGCTATCATTTGGCTTTCGCCGCACCCAGGTCACGTGTCCCACACCCTTGCTTGAATTCACGGCGACTTAAAAATGACAGGGAGAAGTCGACACAGAGAGTAGCTACATAAATACTCCGTATGTAGACCGAATTTTACGTGTAACTACCTAGGCACCTACTGTAACGCTTTATTGCATTCTCTTCGCGTTTTACGGTGTCTAGGGCATGGATTCATGAGTCATGGATTCATGGACTCATCAGCTCAAGGGGTTGAAATAAAATTGCAGGGCGCCGCGGTCCCAGCTAAAAAAAAAAAAAAAAAGTACGGAGTACATACTGCGATAATGTGCAATGTACATACTCCGTACGGACCGGGTGGGCTTCAGCCAATGGAGATACTGGAGCGCGACTGGAAGAAGCGATGGGAGGCGGACAGAGCAGAACCGCCAACCCCCCACGGCCGAACTCGCGCCAAGCTTTTATTCGACCAAGAAAGTGTTACGGCTCCACCGCTGTCTGCTCAAACACGAGTCTGCCGCCCTCGTCCAGATGCGCACGGAGAAAATCGGCCTGCGCGCATTGCTGTGCGCAACGTCCTCGACGTGGATTCACCTATATGTACTCCGTACTCCGTATGCCATTGCTGGCTGGGAACTGACGACATCTATCACGTGCTGCTATGTAAAATGCCCGGACTATTCCCACCTCCGTCCCATACACCCAGACGTGGGCCCACTACGCGACAAGAGGGACGTCAGACAAGCCCTGGACGTCCCGGACAAGGCACACACGTTGACTATGTAAGTGGCATTACCACGAAGCGGCTTCACCAAATTGCACTGGCCGCCAAGCTGCACGAAGAATGGGACGCAGAGCCCGGACTGGACTAACCAGCCCAACCACGCCCTCCAGCGACTGCTGCCCAGCGAGCAAGCAGCGCACCCTTACAAATGGCAGATTAACTACGGGGCCCCGAGGGGCCCAGGGACGGATTAATGGTGGCGCATAGGTTTTCCTCCCTGCACTAGGGTTTTTCCTGTGCGGCTTATGTAATAGATGTATGTAGGCTCACACCTATCTAGAGTAATCGAATAATAATACCTCGTACGGAGTACTCATTACCTGACTTCTAGTCAACTCTGCAGGTACTTTCCATCACGGACCAATGCACAGTGAAACTGATGTACATACTCCGTACCTCTCGCCGAGCTGCTGGACCGCTTGCCGAAAGATGCGCCATACCCTGTATTGATTGGACAATTCCAGCTGACATTCGGCTGGAGATCTGGTTGCGATACTGGCCTTGTGTAGTGGGAATGCATATTATTGAATGTTGCTATGTATTCTGCGCTTGTTTCCTTGCTATCGGGGCTTCTTTCTCTATTTATGTTGAAAAGCCTTCCTTTTATTCGCGTTTTTCGCGCGTCCTCACCTTCTTCTACTCCGTAGGCCCCTCCCGGATCGCAATCCCCGCCATCACGACCCCGCCATCACTAACCCAGTCCTTCCATCGCTCCCTCGCGAACCCCAAAACCGACCTGAGCAAAACAGTCGCTGCCTCTATAAACAGATATTCCCTCTGTGGCATCAGCTTCCTGAAAAGCGCCGTCATGGCCTCCCACATCAACGACCCCGACGAGTTTGTGGTGCTCGTGACCGGCTTCCTGGTATGTCGCCATCCTACCGTCCCGCAATCGGGTGACGGCGGCCATACGGGGTTTGCCGCGTAAACTTGGTCCGTAGAAAACAAGCAATAATGCGTCCAGAGAGTGGCTGACCAGGACCGTAATGCAGCCTTTTCAGCAGAAGTTTCCCGTAAATCCGTCATGGGAAATCGCAAAAGGCCTGCCGTCGCGTTTGCAACCGCTACGAGTCAAGGATGCAGCCGACAACACCAATGGAGGTGGACAAACAATTGACCTGCGGGCGGTTCGCATCCTCGTCCATCCCGAGCCGCTGCCCGTGAAATACAAGCCTGTGCGTGATCTTGTGCCTTCGCTTTGGGATGTCACCCATCAAGGGCTCAAGGTCGATGCCGTGATTCACGTTGGTATGGCGGGACCCCGGACCTCGTATCTGGTTGAGCGGCGGGCTCATCGTCGGGGCTATCGCAATGTCGACGTAGACTGCAAGCTGCCCGAGGAGGGTATGGATGGTCGGCCGAACGACCCAGATTGGATCTGGTATGACCAGCCGGATGAAATTGTGTCGGACCTGGACATTGATGATGTGCATGCGCGGTGGCAGGCGTGCAGTTCTGTAAGACGACACATTTCTCTCCTTCACCCCCAATTCTTTTTGTAGGACAGCGCGATGCCCATACATCTATCTCCATGTTCTACTCAAAAAAACAATACAACCTTAGACCCTTGCTGACCATCCAATTCATTCCTCTACCCAAACTCTAGAAAGACATGGACTTGCGCATCTCCGAAGATGCTGGCCACTTCCTCTGCGACTGGGTCTACTATTGCAGTTTGTCGCATCTACTGCGGTCGAACCGGCCCAAAAAGGCCTGCTTTCTTCATGTCCCTTGCGATACGTCAGAGGAGCAGATTCTCCAGGGTCGTGAAGTCACCCTTAATTTGATCCGGGCCATTGCCGAGAGCGAGATGTCGCAGAGGCAGAGCAGAAATCGTGATATGTAAGAGAAGAAACATGGTACTACAAGTCTCTGACTAGTCGCTGATCCAGTGATGCTCTGTTTTTTCCCCTTTTATGTTGAAAAATGAACAACTATATCTATCAAGTTGCCTTGCCATTTGCATTGCCCTTCGACGCAAGGCTGCGGACCGGCTGCGGTTGTGCCTAGTTCACGTCTCCATTTTGCTTTTATTCGTTCCGTCCAACTTGACTTCAGTGTTCAATCATCATCTCGGTGTTTTTTTTCTTCAGGTCGAAAACGGGCATGATGTGCATTGCATTACTGGCGCAGAGCGATCTTTGGAATTGCGACTGGACGGCATACTCTTACACGGGGGCTCTGGATATCCACGCGTGACGCAGAAGTAATTACAAGTACCATACAGTGTGCACAGAATTGTTTATACACAACGGCTCCTACAAGCAATTTAACAAGTTCTGCTTCTACAGACACTCCCAACACATCTTGCCATCACACACGTCCGCCCCCTACATACTCACGCCCGCAACCTCACATAGGTAATGCACTACTTTCATGAGTCATAAGTACCTCGGCGATCCATCCATTTTCCTCCAATCCCCGATGCATAAGCCCACCCCATTCACAAGAAAATGTGCATATATACATCAAACTCAGAAAATCACGGAAAACTTCCCACCTTCCTCTGAGACTCTGATTCAACACGTCTTTTCCACATGGGTCAGGTGTTGTATCTACGTCCAACGTAGGTATGTACTAGTTACCTATCATCTATGTACCTCCTGTTTGCCTCCGAGTCCCGAGTCCGAGTCCCGAGTCCGAGTCCCGAGTCCCGACAAGACCGGGCCCGCCTACCTCATATGGGCCAACCCCACAGTACTCCGTAAAGCTTTCGGACTTCCGGAGTCCAGCCAGAAGATGTGCAATCACCACCAGACGGGCCCTCCTACGTTACCACCAAGAGATATTCTGTTGAGCACAAAACACAAACGCTACGAGCAGAAGATGTGTCGCAAAGTACCGTGCATCACTTGTAGTACGTGCATGTACTTCTTTTCCTAGCCCCACCACCTCCCTTCTTAACCCCCCTTTCAAGTGAAGAAGAAGCGAAAATTGAGAAAAAAGGAAAGCAAAAAAGGAAGCAAAAAGAAGGCTAAAAAAGGAAGGGAGTAATGGAAAGGATGAAAACCCTCGGACAACAATCTAACCCCTGTTCTAGACAAGCAGACCTGGTTTGGCTGCGGTAGCCATGTCGCCATGGTGATGGATGCCATTCCCGTTGAGGAGAGATGTACGTGTGAGCCGAGGTTTCACCAGGAAGGCAAGACGTATCCGCCGATGGCGAAGCAGTGAGGAGAGTCCGGGCTACCTAAGACCTGGCTGGAGGAAGATGGGACTACAGTTGATGAGGTGGAGTTGTTGTGGATGGATGGGTGGTGTGATACGATGGCTGGGAATTTGCGAAGTGTACATAGATCCCGGGGATGTGAGTGTTGGTTGCATGTAAGATGATGCTAAGACGCTCAGTGAGACAGAGAATCGGATGAATTTGATTACATGTATCACACACAATGCCTAGATGTAGATGGCAGTAGTAAGTGCCATTTCGGAGCAATTGCCGTCTGCACATTGCATTGCGCCCTGTCATCTCCTCCTCGCGCCACCACCCACACCGCTCGCATCGCCCCTTTCCGCCAAACTCACCACCTCCTGAATGCCCGCGGCCTCCTGCTCCTCCTCCAGCGCCGTGATCTCCTCCCTGCTGTCCCACCACTTCTCTTCGCTGAGCTCAAACGCTCTGGCCTTGATCTCCTTGACGGCCAGCGTCTCGGGTTGGATGTTCTTCCAGCGCAGGCTGGTCATGAGGACCTCTTGCCATTCGTTGGATGTACGGACGAAGAAGTCACGACGCGATTCAAACGGCTGTGTTGATTGTCAGCAAGCCAGAATAACGGAGACGATCCACGTCTTTTTACATGGATCAGGGGGAAGAGGTGGCCAGATATCTCTGTTCTGTTTGAAATGCAGGACGGGGAAGTATGATGTGGGTGTAGAGCAGGGGACAAGAGAGAAAGAAAAACAACGTACCCTTGGGTGTGGAAGACCGTCATCTACAGATGTAGCTGTCGTTTCGGTGTCTTCCCCCTCAGTCGATGCGGATAGTGCTTCTGAAGAAGTATCCGAACTATCCTTGTCCTCCTGGAGCTGCTTCTTTCGTCTGCTCGATGTCTGAAGAGATGCAGTCCCATGCTCGCGATCTTCATCGCCTTCATCATCATCTTCATCTTCATCATCCTTCTCCTCCTCCTCGTCATCGTCGTCGTCTTCATCCTCCTCATCCTCGGACTCCTACATGATCAAGTTAATATAACATGTACAAGAATGAGCGGATCCAGAAATAAGAGGAACACTTCGCAAACAAGGAGGACTGAAAAATCAAAATGACGTACAATCCAGTCCTCTACGGGGCGGCTGAATATCTCCTTGCATCCATCCAACTTGTCCAGATCAATCGCATAAAGATCATCAAATGTAAACTCCCGGTCTCCTTTCTCGAATGTCCCTCCGTAGATATAGAGAACATCATCTTGAACAGTCAGTTGAGCGTTGAAGCGGACGTGAGGAGGATCCATGGTCACGGGCATCTCTCTGGTTGGCTTTTCGTCGTCCGCTGGTTCTTGTATCTTCTTTTCAATCTCGATTCCATCGGCATCGTCTAGAGACGCACCCGTTTCCAGGGCGGCCAGCTGTCGCAAAAGTTCGTCTTCGTTTGCTTGTGCTCGCGCACGACGGCCAACACGTGGTTGATCAGAAACGGCTTTCTTCTGCTGGCGCGGCTTTCTCAGACCGAGGGGCATGAATCTATTGCGTTCAATGTTCCAGGCAAATAGCTGATTGAAAAACTCGCTATCCATGCCTTCCTCGCTCTGTTCCACGTCATGCACACCACCAAATAGGATACCTCGCCCCTTGTGCCACGTCATGGTTGCGCCGGCGCGAGACGGATTCGGGGCATTGGCAGGCTTCTTACGTCTCTCCCATCGAATCGTGGGAAGTTGATTTGGTCCAGCATCAGCGACCGGAAGGGTCATCCTCAGGAAGAAGCAGTCGTCGTGGACTTTGGGAAGCAAGACGTTTTTCTGCCCTTGGCTGCTGGCGGCACCTTTCGCTGCCTTCTTCTTTAGAGCGACAGTTGCTTTGACTCTTGAGTATCCCCCGTAGAGAACAGCGCCCTGGTCGCACGGTAGCAGAGTGAAAGAAGACCGAGAATCTGGCTTGAGTTGGGCCTGTGGCAATGTCGGACAGTGCCATACGTATTCAACCGTGTCGAAAATCCACAAGTCAGCCAAGTACTTTGTCTGGTTGGAAGTGTCCTGGAATCCACCAAACAAGATGATGTACTGCTTCCAGTAGGTCATACGGTGACCACTCCTCGCTGAGGGACCCTTATCCTTGCCCTTGACTTCAATCTTAGTCCATTCTCTAGTCGCAGGCTCAAGCCGCCAGAAATCCGAGTAGTGATGGAACGTTCCCTGCTTTGGAGATGAAAACTCACCACCAAAAAGGTACACGTGGTTCGGATTCGAGGCGCGAGTCCAGGCATGTCCCGACCGGGGCAAGGGCGCATTGGGCGAAGTGACGCAGCGCCACTCATCACGACTGATGTTGTAGATGTGCAAGTCGTTATAGAATTGCGCCAACGACCCGTTGAAGTACTCCCCCCCGAACAAGAGGAGATTGTTGGTGTCCGTGGGGGACGCCATCAAGGTAGAAGCAGCTCTTGGCCTCGGTGGAGCATCGCACACCGTTTCTGTCACCTTGTGGAATCGCTCCTGCTGCCGACGATACTCTTCGAGAAGCTCGTCCAGGTCAACGTCTTCCACATCGCTTCCGTCAATCTTGGCCGCCTTGGTCTTGGCCTTTTTATCCCCTTTGGTGGCTTGCTTAGCTGCCTTCTCAGCCTATCTTTCAAGATTAGTGGCACACCCGTCATGGCTGCGAAAGAGGAGGTCGACGAAGTCAGAGACCAGTCTTTCTCTGGAAAGATAGTGAAGGCTCAGACGAGGTGATGATACCTTCTTGGCCTTCTTGGCGTCGGAGCTCTTCTTCTTGTCTTTTGCCATGTCTTGGCTTTCACACCACTGCGGTGTCAGCTTATGATGACGAAAAAGCTCTAGTCAAGGCCTAGTCGAGGCTCGTCTGGGCGTTGCGAGCAATGTCTAGGTACCTGCTGTATGGTAGACAATTAAGAATTCTGCGTCCGTGATTGCACGATCTGGTTGCGACGTGGATTTGTGTGGGGATAACCACGACTTGAGGAGTACCCACAGCCCTTTGGCCGAAGTTCGAACACCTTGCTCATTGCCATCTGACCAACAGGATGTCGCGTCCAGTTTGGATTCGGGCAGCCATGCCACAACGCGGCTGCAGGACAGTACGGCGAGTACAGGCGAGAGTTTCATGGGAACGAATGCGATTGACTTCAAATCTCTCGTACGCCGTGCGCCACCATGGCCGGTTGGGACTTTGTGTGTAAAGATGCTGGCGCACCGATATGATGTCATTTGACGGTGCGTCCCGCTCGATGCTTTGCCAGAAGATTTCCACTGAGATTGTGAGGTAGTAATGAATCCTTGAGACGGAGTCGAAGGTTTCTATTGTTGGCAAAAAAGCAATGACACGTGTAGATTTGGCCCGACCTTCGATTTGTACTACAGAGCAAGGGTAGGAAGAGGCGACTCCCTATCAAATACCAACTCGTTTTCCATGTAGTGTGCTTCTCGTAGCCGTATGGCTGTCTATACATCTAGATAAAGAATTCTACAAGCTTCTATAGCAGGAACGTTGGTCTGCAGCTCTCGACTCAGAGGGAAATTTTCCTGGGGTACTGTACTGTCCAAATCTTGATCCAAAGAATATCGCTCTTGACTTTTTTCCACATCCAACTTGAATATCATGACAGAAGTATCACGTCCTGGTCCTCTGACGCGTATCCCTCCTCGGAATCGCAAGTCTGGAGGTTTCCGGGGATATACGCTGCCATTGCCTTACTCGCCCCTTCCATACAATACTGCACAACATCAATCCTTCGCCCACCGTCACCACCAGGCGCCAACTTTGCAATCTGGCGAATATCACTTGTCCTCGGCAAGAACAAGACATGATCCATCTTGCGGTACGCGGAATTCAACATGTCCAAAGTGTACGGCTGCATCTTGCTCAGGTCGAACACCTCATCGGTGCGGTAACCCGGCCCCCCCCATGGCGGGCTTGCGAACACGACCGTTCTGGACATGTCAATTCGAAGATCAGGATGAAGCTGCTCTGGCTGCTCGTGCAACAGAGCCAGGTACTCGAAGCTATCTGCGTGAATCCACGTAATCAACGACGGATCCACCTCGTACAGCTCCGCGTTGTTTTGTGCGCAAGCCAGTGTCGATGGGTCGCGCTCAATTGCGATGATGTGCTTCCAGCGTTGGCTCAAGGCAAAAGCGATGGTGTTGCCGCCAGCGCCGGCGAAGACATCCACGAGAATATCCTTGGATAGTTCAATGCTGCTCATTTCATAGGCGATTTGGCTTATAAAACACAGCGAGAAAACAGGGAAGAAGAGAAGAAAGAGGTTGGCGAGGTCAGCAAAGACAGAAGAGGTCTGTACTTGTTTCAAGAGGCGACAAGTACATGGGAAAGCGCTTTAGAAAAATGGGCAAGCGACATACTTTGCAACGGGTTCAGGAGTGACGCCGAACCAGGCGTCGTCGGTCATATACACGCCTTCATCGTACAGGGAGAATATGGAGTAGCGCTGTGAAAAGTACCTATTCAGTGGAAGATGATAGTAAGTTCATGTGATTGGAAACAAGCTTGTACTCCAAGGGGGGGGGGCTGACTCACTTTTGAATATCCCATGGCACCTTGTGCTTGCCTTCGTAGTGTTTGCATTCATCTGTAAGCGGGAAATGGCCTGCTGGTTCGAGGGCATGACTACTCGATGCAGTTGGAGCAGGAGTATGGGACTCATGAGCGCTCCCCATGCTTTTCTCTGGTATGTGATTGCAACTGGAAGCTTAAACCTAGCCTCGGAACCTAGCCTTGGATCGGCAGATGCTTGTATGAATGCAGTGTGCGTTCGCCGTTGAGAGGTTCAGAAGTGACTGTTGAATGCTGCTGCATTTTGCGCTTGGCAGCCCGTCTTGGCGTCCATTCACACAAAATTATGGGCCGCCCGCGAGACCCTGACGCTAGCGCTGTGTTTTAAAGACCGCCAAGGAGTCAGGACACACACAATGCAGGCAGCTCGACGTCCAACCGGCGACCAGCTTGTCGCCGCAAGGGGTAAACTGGACAGCTGGCACTGGCGATGGCGATGGCTTCACACGTCATTCCTCAACCACTACCCTGACTCACGCCGTCAGTCCCTCGTGCTTCATCGCTGAAATACCCAATACTCTTACAATTCACCCTTCACTTGAATGAGGTCACCGGTATCCGCGCAATCATGTTCAACGCCCTCAATCGCTTCATGTCCCGCTTGGACGGCGACCAATCCCAGCGACGAAACGAACACGGATCCCACGGTTTTCAAGTCCTACGCAACACCAATCTCGAGCTCGCAATCGAACCGTGGTTTGACTTCATTGTCGGCATCAACGGCCGCCCTATTGTGCGAATTACTTCTTGTTGCTCCTTGCCTCGTCTTCGTTCTCTACCTCTATCGCGCACGAGGCTCTTTTGTCTGATGGCTGACACGAGTGGGCAACGCCTCGTTTTCTAGGAAGACCCTAATCCCTCACTCTTTGCGCAAGAGGTCCGAAATTGTGCTGGTGGCGTAGTCTCTCTCGGCCTGTGGAATGCTAAGGTAAAGAACACTTCTACATCTATACATGTATGATGTACATGTATCTTGAATGAACTACCTCCTTCCTACCCACACAATCATATCAATGGGGCAGCTTGAACTTATTCTCGTGCGTGAAAAATACGAAAATGACTGACGATACATGGAAATCCAGGGCCAACGGACGAGAGAACTGCACGCCCCGGTGTCTTCCGACACGGCCTCCCTCGGCCTCACTCTTCAGTATTCGGCGATTGCACTGGCCGCCAACATCTGGCACGTACTAGACGTAGCCGCCAAATCTCCCGCCGATCAAGGCGGGCTCCTTCCGTACAGCGACTACATCCTTGGCAGCCCGGAGGGTTCATTACAAGGCGAGGGCGCATTGGGTGAACTGGTCGAGGATCACATCGGCCGGCCGCTGCGGCTATATGTTTACAATAACGAGTACAACGTGACGAGGGAAGTAACAATACACCCCAGTCGAGGATGGGGTGGTGAGGGAGCGCTGGGATGTGTCTTGGGCTACGGGGCGCTGCACCGCCTGCCCGCCCCGTTGAGCGAGCCCATCCACGCCCCCGGCGAGACCTTGTTCGATGGAGCAGAGAATGAGAAGACCGAGCCGGCTGTATTCGTGCCGGCGGATGTGCCTACCTCGGCTGCGTCAGCTACGGAGGGCGACTATTTGGTACCGGCGCAGATGGTCTCGTCTGATTCAAAATCCTCCCCGCCACCACCCCGATCTGCTGCTGCTGCTAGCAAAAAGAAAGACAGGCCACACGGAACGAACAACGATTTCATGGATGAGTATTTTAAGGAGGAAGAGAAGAAGAGCAGGGAAGCGGACAATGCCCCGTCTAGCAAGGCGTCCGGAGTACCACCGCCACCAAAGGCAGGAGGCCCTCCCAAAGCTGAGTCGGCGGAGAGCAAAGATGGCGAGTGCTCTCCAAATTTGTTTTGATTTCTCTTGAATTCATTTGAAATCTGGAAAAAGGCGTAGCAGTACATGCTGCACCCATTGAACTGTTTGTGCTCTTGTAGTTTACGCTCGTTTCCAGTGCGTCACGAAAGATGACACTGGATCTGCCCTTTTAGACCCGTCAGACAACGACAGTCATGAGCCTTGGCCCCCTAGTGTACACGCGTTATTCTTCAATTTCTTGGCAATACAATGTCCTTTTTTACCTCTCTCCCGACGCAAGCTGCCCCTTACTAATTTGCCTGCTTCGCAATTCGATCATGTTCCACTTAACCCCTCTGAACTCTCCTCAGTTGATAAAGTTTACGCAGAAGAAATGTAGAATCAAGCTGCAGACGACGAAATCGGCGAAAGCCCTGTGGACAAAACACCATGGTTAGCACAGAGCTTCCTTTGTCGTGTTTTTCGAACACGCTGAATATTGCCTTATCCCTTTGTCGAAAGAAGCCCTCCGAATTGTATATTATTCTTTATTACCTTTCGGGAGAAACGGAAGGAAAGTCGGCCTTATTTGCAGAAGTCGTCTGTATCCGCAGTGACACTAAATTATGCCCCGTTAGCCATGATACGCTCCCTTCCACTCCTGACCTTGGGCCATTCGTAGCGCCATTGTGGAGGACCTTATTCCCCCAAGATATGGTAGACAAACCTGCCAAGACAAATTGGCCGACCGTAGCGCTGAAACCGGAAAGAAAGGCATTGAATGGCTGTGTTGATGAGAGCAATGAATGTTAGTCCGGCCAACAATTTGTGGTGATTCTGTATTATTTTACTCCCGCCATAACGGGATGTGCAGAGTAGGAATGTAAGCTCAAGGAAAGGCACGTACATAGTTGCCTGCTAGGACGCAGTACAGGAATTGCAACGCCCCTACCACGACGAGGAAGAGGAGGAAAACATCGATAAGCTTGGTTCGCTGAGGCGTCTCTTTTGTGTAGTGCTGGTAGATGTTCAAGAGGACATCATCCCAGTTTGCGCGATTGCTCCTCGAGGAGGAGGTGGAAGAAGACAGTGACGACTTCGCCTTGATTGGTGTTGGAGCAGCAGGCGCGGGTTCCTGAGCTGTGATGGAAGGCGTGGGTGTGGCAGGGCGATCGCGAACGTTCTTCCTAGGAGCCATCTTGGAAGTGAAAACAAAGTCAATGGGTTAATCGGTAGATTTAGATCCTGGGGTGTGTCGGAATGGTTTATCTCGCTGGCATTTGTCCTGCTTATGAAGGGGAAGCTCAGACGATCTACACGTTTGTCGTCGGGAGACTGCGTGCTATGGACACGAAGCTTCAAGAGTGGAGCGCTCCGATTGGTCTTTTGTAACTGCTTGAGCGCGATCCGCGGTGGGTCCATCAAATTGTGGCCCGTGGGCGACCCGCCAGATGTCATCAGCATGTCCATGTCCGAGGCCGCAGTTGTTAGCTTCCACATATTACACGTTGCAACCACATACATCACGATACTCGTCTTTTTATCCTTTTGGCTGCAAGAAGCACCACGTCCCTTCGTGACCGCATACCCAAAGCAGAAATGGTATGAATCAAATCCTCCTTCACCACCGAATAATTGATGCCCTGTTAGGGCAAGCGACTAATCGTTTGTCGTCCAGCCCCAACTCGAGACCTCGTCATACGCGCTCGCCGCGCTCACCGCCGGCGGCGGCTTAATGGGCTTCGTCAAGTCGGGCTCAGTTCCTTCTCTCATTGCTGGTACAGCTGTCGGTGTTCTCTGTGAGTATTTTTGCAAATCACCTTACCACTGAAAGATATATGCTCAATTCTGTTTCTGTGTCTTTTAAAAAAGAAGGCACCGATACTAACATTGGTAATCAAGATGGACTGGGCGGCTATCGCATTCAGAACCGCCAGCCTTACGGCATTGAGCTGAGTCTGCTGGCTTCAATCATCCTTGGTGGATCGGCCTTTCCTCGCGCGATTCGCTTGCGCAAGCCCGTTCCCGTGCTGCTTAGTGTTCTGTCTGCATATGGCTTGTTGACCTTCGGCAGAGCATTCCAGCAGAAATTGTGAAAAAATGGGAACAGAAAACCTGACGGACTTGTCCTCTGGGAGAAATTTTATTGAAAATGTTGCGTCTTCTTGGACATGAATAAAGCGAGAAAACAATTCTTTGACGTCATCGTCGTGAAATATATTGTCGAGGAAATTTCTTTCTGCATCTCCCTTGATGCGCCCTGCGCTGATGCTCCGCATTTCCTCTCTTTCTATCGTTTCTAGCGCAGCGCTGGATGTACAGCGTCATGCTACGATCGTGTGAATCGATCATGACAGGTGCAGAAGCATCAAAGCCAGCGTGGTCAAAGGACGCTGATTTCAATCTCTTCATATTCCTTACCCCAGCTTCCATGATTAGATCACAACCCTAACGACTTCTGCTCAGCCTTTATCTTTTCACGCTTCGCCTTTGCGGCCAGTCGATTTTCCGTCTGTACCCTGCTTCGCTCTTGTCGTAGGCAGGCAATGACCTTTTGCTTGGCGTCGTTACAGGCCCCCGAGACTTTGTGAAGCAAGCCTTTGTCGTGGCACTCTTCGAGGGCGGCAACGAGATCCTCGCACGCTGTTTTTATCGGTCGGATACATTAGACTTATTCAATTTCTATGTCTTCGTCTCTCTTTCTGTCTTCCTTTTTTCATCTTCTTGTTATATGCTCTTTCTTGCCCGATCGACGCCTGTGAATGGCATGCCTTTGTGATGAGTATGAGATGGTGGCGTACCTAGTGCTCTTTCTGTATGTAGGTGAGGATGCATCGTGGGTGAGTCGAATTGAGCTGACCCAGGTCACAGACTCAGAAACTATGAGAGCGTCGCTGTTTTGTTGCGCAAGTGGAATTTGCGTAGTTGGGTGGCGACGGGAAGGCTTGACGTGTCGGCGTGACTAGGTACCTAGGTAAATTGACTAGGTACAGACGCCAAATGTGCATTGATGCACTTCAGCCAAACTGGGCCGTATTAGTATTAGCGGTTGCTGCCCCACACTTGAGACCACTGTTGATCGATAACCAAATTCCCGGAACCCCCAACTTCATATGTATCAGCTCCGTCACGGCCTCGGTCGTCGCAAGACCCATTATTCACGCCTCTCATTCCTTTTATTTCTATGAAGGAAGGAGCCGACCTTGCAGAATAGCAGCGCGTCGTCCCGAAAGCCATCCAGCATGTCGTCCGCCCAGACAGTCGCGCAGCCACCCGGCAAGAAGCAGCAAGGTAACGACGAAAAAAGAACACTTCCTGCGCTCGCGCACGCATGGCTGAGCTCCGCCATTCCCTCACGGCTTTTTTTCTCTTGCTCGAAATGCTGATTGATATTACAAGAATAGATCTTCAGAACACATACTTCAATTACAAGAACACGCTGCAGCAAATAGCCCAGAAAATCGGAGACATTGAACAAGAGGCAGAAGAGCACAAGTGAGGCGAAACCTCCCTTCCTGTCAAGATCTTTGTCATGTTTTCTGGCCCCTTAGCAACGACGAACGCAAACTCGCTTCGACCGTGACAATCCGAGACAAGAATATTTCTCCGATCCCTCAGTTCAGTACCGCGGCCATGGAAAGCTGAAGGCTCAACTTTTCCTACATGAGTTTCCACCACTTCGCATTGTATTACACCGCTTGCTAGATATCTTGAGTACTAATTGCCGATGTATGCACTGTTGCCCCCGAATATAGGCTAGTATTGGAAACTCTGGAGCCCCTGTCCGAAGAGCGCAAGTGCTTCCGACTGATCAATGGAGTGTTGGTGGAGAGAACCGTCAAGGATGTGGTGCCTACACTGAGGACGAACCAGGACGGACTAAAAAAGGTCCTCGATGATCTTGTGAAGCAGTACAAGCTGAAGCAGGAAGAATTGGACAACTGGAAGGTATGTCGAGGAGCTAAGCTATATTCGCCTCGAATCGCTGCCCTTCTTCTTCCTGTTGTTTGTATATGTGCCTGCATGTCAAGTAACTAATGTATT
The DNA here is from genome assembly GCA_018360045.1 of Claviceps capensis. Taxonomy (NCBI): domain Eukaryota; kingdom Fungi; phylum Ascomycota; class Sordariomycetes; order Hypocreales; family Clavicipitaceae; genus Claviceps; species Claviceps capensis. The sequence goes on along the minus strand of SRPN01000183.1, from coordinate 15,245 downwards.
CGTGTTGCAGAAAAAGAATAACGTCCAGGTGGTGCAACAATAAAAGCGCCTACGCTGCCATGTGCCGGGCGCAAAATAGTAACAAGAGCGTTTTTTAAATGTTTTTTTCTCTCTATTTCTACGTGGGAACACGAGACAAGCGCAAATGAGAAACTATACCGAAGTTGAACGATATGACGACATCGTGACAAGGTAAATATATAATATATATATATACCTGTGGTGCTTCTCCCGAAAGGAAAACGAAGTATACCACTGCTAGCCATGACATGAAATCTACGTAGTAATCGAACGCCCATGCCAGCGACTTGGACTCCACGATTTCAGAAAGGCACGAGTCTATGCTTTATTCATGCCAAGTCATCGGGGAAAGATTGACATATCATCGTTCTCCTGATTCTTTACATACGCCGCAATCTTTACTTCTTTGCTGAAGCTGATAAGAAAGTGTTCTCAGCTACACATTATGCTTGTAGCACGGTCCAAACTTCGCGGGGAAAAAACTTCACCTCACCGAAACGGACATGCTGCTTACTCGTCGCACCGTGGGCCATCCGACTCTTCGTGCGTGTGTTCCGAATTGGGTTATTTTTCACATGTTGGAAGCGAGAGCTCAGGTGAGGGTGTAATAGTGTGCCGTCCTAGATGTCCAACGACTGCATCCTTCTTCTATGCCGCATGCAAGCCATTGTTGTCATCTGCGCGTGGGATTCCTCAATCAGTGGACACGCACACCAAAAATGGTCTACCCTCGAATCATTACTGACGGGTCCCTCCTTGGTTGAGGGGGGGGAGGGGAAGAGGATGAAACTGCCCATACCGAGACAATGGTGCCAGCGCCTCGGCAGTCATCACCCTGGTCCCTGATAGAGCCAAGACATGTCGTAATTAATTCGCCAACACACCGTCCATCATCTTTGTTTGTTCGGGGGACATTTCTGGCCCTGTCGCATCATTATTATTTCGCGGATTTTTGGATCGAGAAATTACTCTTGTATACGAACACCGGCTTATCTGTGTTAGTAAAGCTAACCAACAGATTCCGCATAATGTCATCAGAATTCTTGGTCGATAGAACGATCATGTGGCGAATCGCTCTCGATGTACCTAGGTACTCAAAAGCTGGATGCCGAACAGTTTCGCCCGTCAGGAGAACATTTCCACGTACGCCGCAGTGCCATACGTGGCACACCATGAGCACTTTAGGCAAAGATCCTTGTGTACACCATCGTGCGATGAAAATGCGGCACAAGTCTTAGCAAGTCCTAGCCTCGGGCGTAGGGCGACAAAAAAATTCTCCGAGCTCGGTATGCTTTCGCATGTGCATTCTGGCCAAAGACAATGGTGCAATTTCGAAGCGAAAGGACACATCGGATGTTCCAGCCATGTTTTTTTATCGTCACATTACGAGCAAGCCTCTGCTGGAGTGCTTTGCTGTCCTGCGAAATTGAGTATGGACACATGTGCATGGTCGTAGGTCACTATCCTTCGTGCAAGACCATGACGTTCAGACTACGGGTACTGAATGATGGCTGCTGATGGGTTTTTTTCAAACGAACATATGTGGTGCATTTGCAGCAGAAGCCATGCTGCATTCTTCGCCACGACAGATGAGCGTCAGGATCGATCGGCGTATGGACAGCAATGAAGTCACAGCGCAGCACTCATAGGCGGGTAACAAGATCACTCCAGGATTACAGAGCGTTCGTATTAGGTAGGCCTGGATTCCATGCAGTTGGGTGATATGTGCCAGTATGCTGCCCAACCATCTATGTACCAAAGGCTGTGAAGCGGGGTTCCTGCTAAGATACCTCTCCTACAGTTCCAACTTCCAGGCTGGGATCAGTGCCATCGTGCGTGTGCGATGCCTTTTACTCCGTAACTCTGTATACACCTTAGGCAAATGGTTTCTGATTGAGTGTGTATCATGTGTACTGGGACCCGCGGCCTGGATAGCAAGAAATTATGGAGCGACGTCGTTAAGAGTGCAGAGCCCGTCCTTTATGAGCACGGAAGAAGGCGGGAATACGGGACACGAGAAGCTGGCGGGTCAGAGTTGTTGTATGAAGATGACGGAAACCTTGAAACCGACGGAAGACTTGGTATACCAGCTGGTAGTAGCACCTACCCTTTGGCACGATCGCGACCGACAAAGTTGACCCCATCATCAACTCGACAGAGTACGGAGTACGTTATGCATGGGCATATGATGCTGCCCTGGCCTGCTTCCAGTTGCTGGGCACATGTACTTGTACCTACACGGAGTACATGTCACATAGTGCTTAGTTTCGTAATTACATATCGTAGGCTTGTTCCTAAACCTGTCACGACTCACCAAGTGTTTGGCTTGGCACGCGGGGTCTGGCTGCAAAGAGGTGCAGCACAAGCTGAGTTAGGTTGGAGCTTCAAGTTCCCGTGCCATTAATTGAAGACGTGAGCCTGGATCACGAGGGGTGATAGAATGAAAGCATTACAATTTGGAAGCACTAGAAGCGTGGCCGTGATGGAGATGCTTCCAAATAACTTCACAAGTCGTAATGGTGGCCGGTGACAGCACCGAGGCTGCACACACGAGAAGGCGGCAAAGCCCAATAGCCCCACTTCTTCCGGCTCGTGCGACCCCAGACACCGCGTTGTTGACCGCTGGCTTCGTTGAGTCGTCAGCTTTCCGATTTGCCCCTGACCTGATTCCGACTTTCCCTCTTGCAAAGAACCAGACCCCACGCTGTTGCGTAGTCCACCAATGCAATTGCTGCCGCGACCATCACGGAACGACGCCGATTCCTTCGACCTCAGTTTCCTTTGCGCGCGTCTTGTTGATAGCAAACTCTGCCTGGTGAGCAAGCTCCTGTTCTTGTCGTCTTGTTTCTTTCCTTTACATGTCGCCTTGGCGCGCACACACATGATACACGCACACACGCGTGCACACACACGCCCACGTACACACACACACGCGCACACGCGCGCACACCACGGCCTGCAGGGGCGATATCGTCGTGCCAGACGAAGGTTGCGCCTCGTGTAACATCGCATCGCGGACGAATCCAGCGTCATCGTCGAGCGTGGCATCAGAGCGGCCTGAACACCTGCTTCCTGTTGTTCTGCACACACCCTCTCAGTCGATTAATGGCAGCGAAAACTCGTCAACTTGGCTCGTCGCTGTTGTGTCGCGGGCCCAGTCCGGCCTCTATGCTTTCACATTGGCATGCGCACCCCCCTCCCTTTCCCTTTCCCTTCCCCTTCCCCCTCTCTGCCCCCGTTTGTCCTTCTCTCCCAACCCACAGGGAAACAAAATCACTCCCAAGCACAACCGTCATGGCTCCATTATGCCTTTACCCTCTTAGGCAAGGCACGAAGAGAGTCGTATGCGACCGCCAACTGGCCTTGAACGTCACCATTGACGCATCTCTTACAACTAGCAGCTAGCAGCTAACCAGGCACCGACAGCCCTAGGGGACCCAAACAGCTCTCTGCCGCTTCGGCTAGACTCCAATCTGTGCATCTGTACACCTTTGCCAAACTGCCAAACCGAACACCTTAACTGGACGCTAGCAGCTACTGCAGATAGCCAAATATGTCGGCTTCCCCTTCATCTCCTCCAAAGGATGTCGAGCAAGGTGCACAGTCGCCAGACGAAGAAGGACAAATGAACGAAAATCAAGATTCACACTCAGTTGGCGGTTTGCCTGGCTTTGAGTTTGAAGTGAAAGAGCAAGATAGATGGTTACCTATAGCCAATGGTGAGTCTAATGATCTTGTCTTGCATAATTACTCGAAGCCCCGGTGATTGGTCTCTTCTCTGCTGGTGTTGCAGTGAACACTTGGTGCCAAGTTTAGCATCGCACATCTATTGCGTTTTCAAAACACGTCTCAAAAATCGGTCTTGACAAAGCCGCTGGAAATTCTGGACTCACTTGAGAGCATGCGTATTAACGAACTTAATAATTACTCCAGTCGCAAGGATCATGAAAAACGCGCTACCCGACAACGCCAAGATTGCCAAAGAAGCCAAGGAGTGTATGCAGGAGTGCGTCAGTGAATTCATCTCTTTTATTACGAGTGAGGGTAAGTTATGTATACCGCCCGAGTCGTTGAGTAAAGAAATACTCCTTGTTTGGTCTTCGAACTATGGCGAGCTGACCGTATGTTGCTTTGTTTCTCAAGCCTCTGAAAAGTGCCAGCAAGAAAAAAGGAAAACTGTTAACGGCGAAGACATCCTGTTTGCCATGACTTCACTTGGTTTTGAGAATTATGCCGAGGCCTTGAAAGTTTATCTTTCAAAATATCGAGAGGTATAAGCCGGTCCCTCTTCCTTTGCTTTGCCAACTTGCTTGGTAGATAATGAGAGTAAAATCGTTGACCCCCACATAGCAACAAAACCAGTCTAATCGGGATCGTGTCATGGAAAATGCTTGGGCCGGATCTGTAATTCCTGGTGAAAAGAGTGAGGCCGGCAATGCTGCCGAGTTCACTGGTGAAGCGACGCATGCCGCCGCTGAAGGAGGCTCTGACCCCAACTATATGTATGGGCAACACGCTGGTCCAAATGGAGCCGCTGCCGCGGAAGGCTATTGACCTCCCGGATCATCGCCTTGACCAAAACGAGACCGTCATTAGGATGATGAATGACAAATGAAACGAGAAGACGACGTTTAATCAGAAAAAGAAGGGGGGGGTTAGGGTGGTCCTGCGCCACGAAGTCCGAGACTACCGAGTACAGTAGCTCCTCGCCTGATCCGACCTGGCACCTGTTTGATTCTGAAGGATTTTTCTTGTTGTACTGCTCGGTAACTGTACAACTCTTTATTGGGTATTCTTGGTTGGCGTGCGGATAAATCGAATTTGGAAATATTTGACTATAGGATTGTAGCTATACCACGGCTTCACAGTAGAAGCTGACTATGCGAGTCTCTTTTTTTTTAAAAGCACGGCTGGATATCCGGTTCATTGGTGGATTCTTGATGCTGTTGATTTTCTCAGCCTCACTCTGTTGCTTAGTTTGTTAGCTGCTTGGTCGCAGGAGTCGGTCGTGCAAAATTTATATGTTCACGAAAGGCTACATAAAACAACCTGCATCACTGAGCCGAGCAGATGCTTGAAGATGGTCAACAAACGTATCTTGTTTGTCTTTACAAGTGCTTTCGCAAAATCAGGACACTTGTGTGTTAACATGGTATAAACTTAAAGGTCGCTCATGCGTATGTATGCTTCTTACTGTTTCTGACTTGAAGCTGCGTTAGATCCTTATCTTATTTTGTCCCTTCGTCGTGAAGTAGGCTGCGGATATACGGAGTACCAGGGGTACCTTAGGTACCTTCACTGACGGCTCGATTGTGTCTGGTTCTCGGCAAGCGCACGGGCCAGACAGACAGACTTCTGAGGGAGTTCCTGGGTTACATCTGGTCTCTACGGAGTACATACATATCGTGTTATATTTCAGGATGTCACGCCGCCAATGGTCCACTATGATTGTAAAACATGCAAGTCTACACCCGAACGAGAAAAGAAAAAAGTTTAAGTTGTGCCAGATCATTTCATCTCTCGTGGACTAATTCTTGTTCACTTCAACGCGGTCAGGAGGCACGTGCAAACCCCACTTTTCCACCAGAAAATCTTCCGTCACAGCACAGAAGGGAAAAAAACGAGACGGGCTGTCCAAGTCAGGGTCACTTATCCCCCCTTCCATCATCACGACTTTGTGCCTTCGCGCATTCGAATTGCATCACTTACCGCCGAACCATCTCGACGAGCTGATTTTTTATTGGCTTCAATTCAATTCTTTCTGTCATCTGATACTTTGGCAGTCGACTATACCGAATGTAGCGTCACGCTTTCGGCATTTCCTGCTATGATCTCACCCCCAGCAAGCATTCTTGGAGTTGTCTTCGAGGTCACGGTACTTGCCTGATCGAAACGAATCAACCGCAAGCTGGCGAGAGCTGATTGCGTCGAAGGATTGCGTCGAAGCAATCATTAAATTGTCTATGCGACCATTCACACCCAAAACCCGGAGTTTACCTGGCCCACTGCCTAGAAGCGCCACGCCGATGAAATCCATTCTCAAGCCAGTCTCCGTGCTGGGAAGACGCAAGGACTTGCATGACAGTGTGGATTCGTCGCCAAACCCACCAGAAAGCCCGACGAAGCGACGCAAGGTTTTGTTTGACGATATTCGAAATGTAACATATGAAGTTGGCCGCCGAACAACGGAAGACGTCAAGATGGAGGTTCGAGCCGCTCTCGAGAACCATCTCCGGGGTAACGATGGCCAATACGACATGCTGAAAGAGCTCTTTGCCAACGATAAACAACGATATTTGCCTCCCGTAGTAGGTGAGGAAGAAGATACCCTCAAACCACACGAGCTCCAAGTTTATGTCATGGCTCTGTCGAGCTGTGTCCCCATCCTGAAGGGCAAGGAGTGTAATGGCTTGGTCAGAACGATATTAAAGTGCTTCTGGCTCGGAAGGGATGCGAAATTCCTGAAGGTCTATACGCATTTTCTGGCCGCTCTTGTCAGCGCACAAGGATCCTATCTAGTCCCGGTTCTATCGATGATGGTAGAGAAATTTCGCGACACGCGACCATCGGACTGGTCGGTACCTGACTTCTCCGAGGTGAGTCGCGACACTATGCGCCAGAGGCTACACTCCGCCATTCAATACCTTCTTCAGATGTTTCCGTCTGCTGTGGCTGTCCTCGAGAACCTGCTTGGCTCAAAATTTCCGTTTCCCGACGAGTCCACAAAGGTGCACATGGCGTACATCCACAACCTGTTACAAGTCAAGACATACGTCCCAGACCTGCAAGAGGAGATACTGGATCTCATCCTGAATCGAGTGGTTAAAATTGATTCCCAAATGCAAGTGGACTTGGAAGACCTGGACGATGATGTGGCCGCGGCCGTGATGTACGCGTTGCGCGAGAATCAGCGACAATCGGCCGAATGGGAAGACTACGATGCGGACGACAGCGACGACGAGTCTGTTGACAGCGAGGACCCGGATTACGACCAAGGGGCTCTCAGAATCAAGAGTGTGAAGGAGAGCGTGGAGAAGATGGATGCAGTTCTCGACACGCTTTTTGCCGTGTACAGCCCGCACTTCGATAACCCGGGATCAGACAAGGCGTTTGGCATGTTCGAGACGATCCTCCGCGAATTTGATCACATGGTGCTACCGACTTACAAGTCCAGGCACACCCAATTCCTGATATTTCACTTTGCACAGCAACACGAGCGTCTCATTGATGCCTTTTGTGGACAACTTTTCGCCACAGCGTTCCAGTCCAACACGCCAAACATTCTGAAGCAGGCCGCGGCAGCCTATCTCGCGAGCTTCGTGGCGCGAGGAGCCCACGTCCCCCCCAGCTTAGTGCGCACCATGTTTACGCTACTTCTACATCACCTTGAGCAGTACCGAAAGAAGTATGAGCCTGTATGTCGCGGTCCTGACCTGAAGCGATTCCACCTGTACTATTCGCTTGTGCAGGCGACGCTCTACATTTTCTGCTTTCGATGGCAAGACTTGGTGGTATCGGCGCCCGAAACGGTAGATCCAGATGATGCCGTTTCCTATTTTGGACAAGAGCTGCAATGGGTCGGGACGTGCAAGCAAGATTTGTGGGTGCAGATTCTGGGCAAGCTCAATCCGTTAAAGGTTTGCGCGCCTGTAATTGTGGAGGAGTTTACGAAGCTTGCGCACCGACTCAACTTTATGTACGTCTATCCTTTGGTTGAGAGCAACAAGCGTGTCCGATTGACACAGTTCCTCTCATCGACATACTCGACGGGTGGCGCACTGCGAGATGCCGGATATGAAGCCCAAAGCGAAAGCTGTCACCAGCTGGACCCGTATTTTCCGTTTGACCCATACCAGCTACCGGTCAGTAAGCGATGGCTCATTGGCGACTATGTGCACTGGAAATCGATACCTGGACTGAATGACGAGGATGAGGCGGACGACAGCGATGACAGGGAGGAGGTGGATGGTATTGAGGAGGAGGAACTGGAAGAGGAGAGGACTGCAACGGACAGTGGTAGCGACGATTAAGGAAACTAAGGTTACAGGTGACGAGACTGACGTGAGTGAACGATCTACGTGGTAGATTTGAGGTTATCTGCTTTCTTGGCTTTTTTGTTTTCTTGAATTTATTTTGCTTGGCCGCTTTTCTGGGTACAGAGATAGCGCTACTGGAATGATGGGCCATCAGAGAGCTTGTATCAAGTTGGCAAGAATAATGTCTCGGATAATTGTTTGGCATAGCGAGGAGTTTCAAGGAAGGCGGTCATGTTTTTTTCTCAGTTATGTAGTCATCTGGGATGAGAGCTAGTTGATGCAGAAATGAACGTATGTATTATCCTGACTGAGGACTCCTGAGACTTGGGCATGCACTTCTCAAACAGGCCGACTTGGATCATGGGCCGAGTACTATCTCGCTGTGAACGCCTGCACCCGAGCCAGACCGGGCGGATGGCGCGACGAGAAGCTTTGTCGTCACTTTGGCTTTGGAATTCCAGGACTTGGATGCTGTGCGCAATCAAGGGGGTTTAATGTACGGTGTTCAATATCATGGACGGACAGACGCAATCTCGCATCCTGAAAAGGTAACTCGTTTCGACAGCGCAAAGGATAAGTTGTCGAAACAGACAGTTTAATTTTGTTTTGGCACAAATTGTATAGTCCTTTGTCTCCTGGTTTTTCTTCAACTAGTCTTGTCGCATTTCCTTTTCCACTTGTCTATGGTATATTACATGTCCCCGTATCCTAGGCCGCTTAGGCCGCGAAGCCCATTTTACGGCGCCTTGATCATGCTTCTCTCGTTAAACAAATCCTTCAGCAACGCCTCCATGCATGCCTTGCGATCTAACGTCCCCATAGCATAAGTAGACTCGAACGCGAAGATGCTTAATTGTCCAAAAAACGGGCGTAGCACCTTGGCTACCAAGTCTTGTTTACTTCCCAAGTCGACTTCATCGCTGATGCCGTTTTGGCCGCCGAGAAGAGGGCGTCTAAGCGGCCCGCTGGCTGCCACGTGCGCTTCTGTCTCGGTCTGCAATGTAAAGTCTCCCAAGGAGCTGCCGAGTTCCTCTGAGACTTCGTCCACCAGGGCAATGGGTTGATGGGTAGAAGAGCGGTGAATTGCCTCAATAGTGTCTGTAATGAATAGCCACTCGTGGAGCTGGAAGTCGTCTGGCGCAGCACAGATGAGTAGGTCGAGGAGCTTGCAGGCTTGGATGATGCCGGAGTGGAGAAACATATCGAATGCTGTGCTGTCATCAGGTGCAACGACGGACGAGATGGCGGCGTGGAGCTCGGCAGTGACCACTGGCCACAACATAGCAAGATGAATGGGACTGTTCTTCAGAACGAGCGCACGAATCACCATGTAGACATCCGCTCGGGTGGCAGACGATGGTGACGATGTCAACGTCGCCGACAGCAGCTCCACGAGCTTGTCAAAGATGGCTGAAAGCTCACCCACAAACGCATCGTCTGCTGCAGCGAGAACTAGTGTAGCTATTCGGCGCAGGTTCAGCTGCGTCTTTCTGTCTGCCTCAAGCCGTGCTGATGTGGCACCAACGCCAAAGACTATGCCTGCTGTCGTCGGCCCACTGATGCGTGCAAGCAGCTCGGACAAGGACAAGCGTTCCTTGTCTGTCAGCATCCATTGCTTCAGCAACGGCAACCATCCGTCGTGCACGAGCGAGAGATCCATGCCAAAAAATCGGTTATCGTTGAAAGCCTCTCCGATATCCTTCTTCCATATTTTCTGCGTATTGGGCAGTGAAGACAGTTCGAGTAATAAGTTTAACGTACTGCGCGAAACTGTAGACGGGAATGCCTTGGATCGCAATGTTGGCCCAAGGACATTGGTCGACATTGTTCCAGCGGCAGAGAGTACGCGGTCCGGCTCAAGTAGGATTTTGGGCAAATTCGGGACTACTGATACCAATATAGAGACGACGTCATTGGCGCTGCCTGTTGCTGGTGGATGTTGACGGGGGCTATCCATCGCCTTATTTGCTATGTCAGCACTGGTTGCAATCTTGTTGCTGCTATCGATGTTGCTGCTATCGATTTTGCTGCTGCTGCTATTGGTGTTCATCATGCTGCTAGTATCGGTGAATGTCAAGGGTCGAGTCGCGAAAAGAGCAGCTATCAATCGCAAGAATAGGTCCTAAAGCTTGAGATGTTAGCGTATAATTCCCCTTCAGATCGGCTGCTCAAACAAGTGAGCTCCCGAAAGGAGAAAAACAAAAGATTAAACAAACACTGACCCCTAGATCTCGGCGCATGCGTCTCTGTTCACCAAAATTTGTGTTGTCGACCTTTTCACCCAAAACGCTCGCAAATTCAACTAGACTCGGTAATGTTTGACGATGAGGGAATGGATTGCCGAGCAAATCCTTCAAGAAGATCATGCAGTCAGGCCATATTTCATCCATAGCATCGTCGTCCAATGATCGACTATACTCCACAAGGAACAAAACAAGATCGGAATCTTGAAGTGTGATTGTCAGTGTAGACTTGCGTGAGGGTGGCAAAGCACTGGGATTGGTTCTACTATAGATAGAGTTGAACAGAGCTGGAATAGTATGCCGTGGACGGCAAGCGTCAAGTGACGATAAGAAGTCGAAGACGAGAGTTCGCCCGGACTCGACTTCGCATGATCGCCATATGTCAATGATTGTCTCCAAACATTCCAGAACTTCGGCAGTAAACAAGTGTTCCATCAGCCTCCGAGCACGGTTCCGCATACGTAGAGACGTGTAGCCAAAGGACGCCGACGATGCAGCGTCTTGCTTCTTAGACTCTTCACCCTGTCCCCAAGACCATATGGTGTAGCAAATTCGCATTGCATCCTGGAAGGCTAGGTGAACCGTCAGTCGGTCGTTTGCAGTAACGCTTCGAGACTGAGGCTCCTCCGACTGAAATACGCCCGATACCATGCTGCCAAAAAGAGACTGCGGTTGCTCAGGTCCTTTAGTGAGCTGCGCTTGACTTTCCTCGGCGAGGAGCTGATCGTGAGCCAGAGCTAGGCACTGCTCAAGGCCGTTCAGAAGGTAGATCAGCGTTGATTCGGGTGTTGATGTAAATCCGGAAACGTCCTCAGAAAATCCTCGGCAATAAAAGGTATCGCGCAGGGCTGCAAATGTCAATCCAATCTGCTTGCAGAGGGTCTCAACAAGAGGAATGACGATCTGGAATATGCAGCCCGAATACAGAGATATTATCTCGCTCAGAAATGCAACCCAGTTATCAAGAACCGTTTGGCTGTCTGGCGAGCTCAGGCCAGCTTGCAAGCACTTCAAGAGAGATGCCGGCATGAGCTGGGGCATGTATTGCTGGTCGCTAAGTGCCAGCGACGATCTGCCTATTCTTGAGGTGTCTGCAGTAGTTGGACGCCTATCTGATGCTTGTGAGGTCGGCCGCATTTCTTGAACAGCCGAGTGCCGTAGCTTGAGGGTGTCGTATACAGCATCGAGCAGGAGTACCTGCACGAACGGGTCAGCTGTATCAATGGCCTGAGCCAACTTTTCTATAAGAAGGTCTTCTAATCCAAGGGCTGACAAAGGTGTAGCATGCCGATCCGACAAAAAATGGTGGAGGATGGTCAACGCATATCGTTGTAGTTGAGATACTCGTTGGCTCAGTTCGGTACTTGGGTCCGAAGGAAGCTGCCCGATGATACATTTCACGCAAACGCGAACGAAAAACTCTTGCAACGTCATCTCGCCATCTTCCGCGCCACCTTTCGACAGACAATTAGTCATAGAGTCGCGGAAGATTGTTCGTTTTTGAATGGATCACGACACAACTAACCTCGAATGTGCGCCACCTGGTCGATGAAGCCCACGTGCTTGGAGGCCAGAACCGCTCGTGCTATATCGCCCGAGCAGCGGAGAACATTGTTCAATGTTCTTAGATAGTAAAGACACAAATCGTGATCATCATCCTCTGTGAAGTCAAAGTGCCGTAAGTCGTCAACCTTCTCATTTGCTCGATGGTCTGTTATATCTTGAACAAATGGCAGTTCAGCCAGTTTCATGACGAATACAAGGAATAGCCTGCCAATATTTTAGGTACGTTGCCGAAGGTATGGCCGGGGCTAGGATTCCATTTACCTGTCAATTCCTATCATGCTATTCAACCAGGCTTTTACCACCATATATGACGGAGTTCTATCATCGAGAAGTTCATCCAGTATTAGAAATGCCGGTTGCGTCAACATCACTTGGTAGTGATCCATCCCAGAAAGCCGCGGTGCGTATCGCGCATCCAGCTGTCCCTTGGACCCCCTTCGCTCGGACGATGCATCTTGAAGAGTATGGGACCACAAAACGCCAAAAGTTCTCCCATTATTAGCAGAAGACAAAGACCGGTCGGTATCTGCAGGCGGTTGCGCGATGAGCGCAGAAATTGCGGCCTCAACGTCGCGGCCCGATGTTGTGAGCGTTGTCTGAAGATGCCATAGACACCGGACCGTCTCCACATGATATTTGGGTTCCGACGGCGATAGAAAAGCCCAAGCATGATGAACCAGTGGTACTGTGAGTTCTGAAAGCTGAGCCGCGTCTATTCTGTTCGCCGCATGTAACTGAATTGACAATTGTACCAGGGCTGCAAATTGAGAAAAGCGCATCGGCGCATCTTTGGTCACATTCACTCTCACTTTGAGATACGCAAGAATCTGCTCGGCCGCGAAATGATAGCTCAAAGGTGTTTTTGACAACGTCAGACCCAAGATTCTAACGCGAGCAGAGATGTCATGGGCAGCCGTTGCCTCCTCAGACTCATCACAAATGTAATTGACGGCCCTCTCCAGAAGCAATTCTCCGGACTGTACAGCTGAGAAAGGCGGAGCAGACGAGTCCAAATTTCCTTGTTCGCGAACATAAAAAGTACGGATTTTGTTCAAAAGCTCCAAGTTGGATACTTTCAGGCTGCCGGCTGCAACTCTCTGGTCATCATCATTTGCTCCCGATCGTGAAGGGAAGGCCCTGTCTGGCACCAATTCTAGCAAGGATACAATAACGCCGAGGACGTGCTCTTCAAGGTTCCTGAGCTCAACAGGCGTCAAGGCTGACTTTTCCTGACGGTCTTGACGGTCTTTGCAGTCTTGTAGCATGAAAAAGGCGGCCAAACACGTCATTGGCGCGTGTATCGTTACCATCTCCTCTTCTCGGACGTTGAAGTGAGCGATTATGAAACTAATCAGGGCAAGCTTGTCCCTGCGGCCCTCAACGCCCAGGCTACCGGGGCCTATCGCTTGAGTCAATAGCCCAACAATCTCACTGTAGATCAAGCCACTCTCGATGCCATCGAAGAAAACGCTAGCGCTGCGAAGGACTTCCACAAAGTCGGCCTTGGAAAAAGAAGCTTGGGTCTGGGATTGTCGTACGCTATCAATCACGGGCAAGAAGATCCGTGGCACTACCAGCCCTCCAATTTCCCATCTGTCCATGAGAGAAAGGCATATTCTGTACGGTCGAGCTCTCTCGGCACTACTTCCATGACTTGCACCTCTGATCATATCAAGAAGAGCTTTTGTCAGAGGCTGAAGCCCATTTTTTTCGAAATATGTGGTTCGAGAAGACAGATGAGCCTGACCTTGCTCACTGTAGTCAAACTCCTGGCTCGCAGACTCCGGTCCTAGTAGCCAAGCCCAGAGTCGGCGGTTGAGGCTCATGTCTCTTCTTGTGACTACACCCACAGCAGCTTTCACCAAAAGCTCGAGGTCGGCGACTTTGACCCTAGTTTGAAGAACATATGCGTTTAGCGGTAAATGTGAGACGAGTAAATCGAGAAACCCACGTTGAATAAGCAGTTGCTCATCTGCAAGACCGCTGGCGAAACATCGCACCAAAAGGCCAGGCTCGGGAGATGTTACAATAGCATGAAGCCTTTCTGCCACGATTTCTTGTGCAGCATCTCCTTCTGCCGCAGCGTGTGCGTTTTGCCCAAGAACAGGAAGGTGGCGCACAAGATAAGCGAGTGCACCAGACCTGCGGCTATGACTGGTGATGGACGCCAAGAAGAAACATTGCCAGAAGAAGTCATCGCCAGAGGCGTGAGAGCTACCAAGATCCTCACTCTCAGGTGGTCGTATCGCTTGTTTGAATCCAGCAACGAGATTCAATGTTCGGGTAAAATCTTCACTTGTCTCGTCTTCCAGGCCGGGAAGCAAGGCAAGCACTATGGATTTCATTGCTGGACGAAGCGAGCGAGGGTCGATGCTGAGGAAGTGGGTTTCGAGAAGATGAAGATAAGGTGAGCGGACAGAGAGCGAGGCAAAAGAAAGCGTAGGCGCAAGGCCTGGCAGATAGAGTGGAAGATCGCGCGACAGGCCATCGTTTCCTATGGTTGTGAATATATACTGATAGAGTTCGAGCGTCTTTTGGTGCACACCGGATGGCAAGGCGGGATTCAGACATTGCGAGAGGCGCTTTGCGACAAGCGCTTTGGCTGGAATCGTATGGAAGGACGTCGGTCGAGCTTGTAATGTCTGGCGATGTAATATTAGCGACTTGGATGACTGTAAAGCGGCAGCCCTTCACGAAAGCTTAGGGTCGCGCACCTTGAGTAGTTTGTTGAGGAAGGCAATGTAGTCTGCCCATTCTTCCAAAGCTGTTTCGAACAGTGCCAGGGTTTTCTCGACGGCAAGAGCATATCTGCGGTGTGCCTTGTCCTTGACGGGCGACTCCTCTGTGCGACAAGATTAGCATTCGCATATTTTGCAAATCTAAGTCGCTCTGAGCGGGATAAGACGAACCTGCTCCCAGCTGATTTCTCCATTGTCGAGGGACAGGGGAATCCCGCCCAGAGCTTTCGGGAGAGCCGCCGATGGCGCTAGAAGCCGGATCTGGCGCCATGGTTCTGTAGCTGTCGAATCAAACGATATCGGGGATGCATCTCTTGTCGGTCGGCTTGTCCGAATAGCATGGTTAGTGGTACAGGAGCTCCCAAGCCGCAGTCGCGACTTGAGAAGGCCAACGCGCTCCACCACGCTCACACAGAGTTGCAATTGAAGGTAGGTACCTAGGTAGGTGGGCAGCTACATGCACATAGGTACATATATGTACATACAGTACAACCCCGTTTTAACGAACGCCACATTAGCGATATCCGCACCCAGCCGAACTTTTCTGCCTTCATTTTGTAAAACCCCTAACAACTAACGAAGAAACCCGCTTATCCGATAAAGGACAAATTTCGCACAAAAAAATGGGCGAATTCGTTATT
>SRPN01000182.1:0-48937 GCA_018360045.1 Claviceps capensis | reverse complement strand
CCCTCGATTCGTGGATGTTAGTGTTGCAGTGCGCGTATCGTGCAATCCTTAACAGCGCCAAAAGCTGGCGTGTGATGCAGGAGGGAAGTTGAGTATGTACCTACAGGAGGCTCACGACTCACAGCAGGGTTGAGGATTCATAGCCCAAACGATGAGATCGATCGAAGCATCAGACCAGGGTCCGCGCGCGATCCTGTGAGTAATCTTCTCATTGGCCAGTTGATCGGTTATTCTTTCTAGACCCTTGTAATAAATTGTTCGTGTTGTGACAGCGCGCGGCAGCAAGCGATGATGGATGGCGTCAATTTGGAAACAGGACCGTCAACGTCATGGAGCAGGATTGCAGAGCCGCGCTGGCACATGTACGCAAGAAAGGATGACTCTATTGATGGAAGAGCGGCGACCGCAGCTTTACACATGCCCGGCTGCCATCGATGCATGTGAAGGTTTGCATTTATTGACGATAGGGCGATGTCATACACCGCTGGACTGACTCAACTCGACCGGTCGTTTCTTGATTGCGTGTCCGTACGTACGTACCTTGTACCTCCTACGTGCGAAAGAGGTATGTACCCATGTACTCCGTAGTTTCCCACTTTTATTACGGCGTTAAGGTGAAGAATCGCCGACTTGGGGCCTCGTCATTGGTCGTATAGATGCAGTCTGACGCTGCGGTCACTGGTCTGGCTGGCGCTGGCGCTGTTGTCCCAGCCACCGCCATTCTGCTGCCCTTGGTTGCATTGACGGAGAGGAACCAAAACCCATGCGGGCCATGCGGTCGACCAACGCCTGAGCCTCAGCCCAAAATCAAAACATTGCAGATTGCGCCGTCCAAGATCGCTTCTATCATTATCGCAAGCCTAATCATTCTACCATCTTTCATGCTGGCCGTTTTCTGCATACGTATGGTTTCTTCGTGCCTTGTCCCGATATAGCCTGCCTAATCGTTAAGCTGACCCCCCCCCACCTTCAGGCCAAAACTACACGCCACAACAAGGCCAGAAGCAAATGCATCACCGCCCTCGCAGGCCGATCCAGCGGCAGCCATGATGCGAGATCACCGCCGCCCGAGCCCCGAGAGCTCTAAGAGGCGACAGCGAGATGTGAGGCGAGACTCGCGCGAAGACCTGACCTTCGTTCCGCCTCAGCCCATGACGAACAGAGACTCAAACATCTACATGAACACCAACGTCAACCTGAATCCGAATGTGCCTTCATCTTCTAACTACCCAGAATATCACTCTTCTCTTCCGGCACCGACAGACACTATCATCCCGCGGACTCGCGATGGTGACGCTCCAGAAAGGGACAGAGACAGGGGTATAGCGCGCGAGAGAGGACGAGGCAAGGATGTGGACAGAGGCACCCACCGCGATCAAGACCGCATTCGAGATCGAGGACGCGATGAAGAATGGCAGGACGATCACGAGCAGCAGCGCTCCTTCAGACAGAGAGCCGCCTCAGAAAGCTCAGGCTCATACACATCGAGCTCCGCATCTTCATTCCTCGACATCTCGCGACATTACCCTGACAAGACCCGATTTGGAGGCATACTTGGAACGTTCTGGCGAGCGCCCTCAGAGCGTCGTGTTCGTCGTCGAAGAAGCGGCCTCATCAACAAGCGTCGCGTGCTATACTTTGGAAACTCGTCATCATCCTCTATCAACTCCGACCTTGCCTATGGGACTGGTTTCATCGCTCGTAGAAAAAGCCGGAATTCAATTTACAAGAGCCGCGCGACCTCTGGAAGCTTTCCAGCACACGAAACCGCAGGCAGGGACCGTCAAAGGATCAATGAATACGAAAGAAGCAGTGTTGCTGGCCCCAGCCGACCCGGCCGGTCCAAGAGAGACAATACCGATGCAGAAATTCTTGCCATTGGCCGCAAACTCTCAGGCATTGCCAGGAAGCAGAATGACCGCGACTTGCGAACCTCGGGCAAATTCAAGGCTTCCGGCTTAGCAGCCGCCGCAGCCGCCGTGAATGAAGTTCGCCAAAAGAGACGCGACACCAGATTACGTGGTATCGACAGCTCTAGACAACCCCACGGCGCTTACTCTGACTCGGGCGATGATTCAGAGTGGGAAGATGCATCCGACGAAGAGGGCAAATTCAGTGATGCAGAATCAGCTTTGGCTTATGGTTCAGTTGTCTCACAGGCCATCAAGCCCACTCAGACTTCGTCGTCTTCTCGCATGCCTACCTCCGCTTTAGGAGCCGGTGTGGCCGCCATGGTAGGCCTGTTTGGCGCCTCCTCCAAACGGACAGATAGGCTCTCAGCTGGAAACGGTAGAAAAAGCTCCGTCGTGGACCCCCGGCTTTTCGGACCCCAGAATTCTCTTCGGGGGATGATCAACACGCCCTGCGGCTTTAACGACGGCAAATCGATGGCAGACCACCAGCAATTCAACAATCTGCGCCGCGCCGATACTGCACCCGTCCACCAAGGCCCTGCACGAGGTGCTAGCCAAGGCTTTACCTCCGACACGGATCGGTTTGGCGTGGAAGCGATGTCTACCACGTATGCTTCTCAACGTGATCTTCCCTATCGATCCCGTCCAGCTGCTGTTCCTCTTCAGCAGCCAAGCCCAAAGGTACCAGTCTCGTCAAAGGTGTATCAGGCAGAGAGATTGGAGGATGAGAGCAAGCGTGAAGCGACCAAGCCATCTCACACACGCTCCGATGAGACTGGAATCGGTACGGGAATCAAGCTTACGGGGCTTGCAGCCGCAGCGGCGGCAGCTGTAGCACTTGCTTCGGATCGTAGCTCAAAACGGGAGGCACGCCGTGAAGAGCGCAGAGCGGAGCGCAAGGAAGGACTCCCTGAACCCATGAGTCTTTCGCCGGGTGTCGAACCTAAAGGAAAGGAAAAGGAGACTAAGCGCACTGTCATTGAGTCTCATGAAGCTCGAGACCGCGACCGCGACCGAAGTCACGAGCGGGACTCAACACGTCGCGACAAGGAGGCCGAGCCCGAACCGAGTCGCAAGTCGAAGAGAGACTCACATTCTTCTAAGCAGTCCGATGAAAAAGAGCGCAAACGCCACTCGCATCACGAAGAAGATGAAGCCCCGCGAAAGCGCCGTGAGAAAACTCTAGAGCATCATCATCATCCTGAAGCAGAGTCCTCTCGCAAGTCCAAGCGCAGCGATCGCGACCATCGAGAAAAGGAGCGAGAGCGGGACGGGGACCGCAGCACGAAGAGCGGGAGTTCTTCAAAGTCCGCTAAGCGGGAGAGTCGCAAGCATGATGATCGCGAAGAAAGGCGCAAGGAGGAACGAATAGCGGAGGATCTTGAGCAAAGACGCAAAGAAGAACGGGCTGCTCAAGCTCATGAGGAAAGGCGCAAAGAAGAACGGGCTGCTCAGGCTCATGTGGAGAGGCGCAAGGAAGAACGGACTGCTGACAAAGTTACCGAGCAATACTGGCCCACACATTCGATCGTTGACCCTTTTCAATTCCAAATTCATGATGATGACTCGGGATTTTCAGTACCTGCTGCAACTGCTCCGGCTCGGCCCTTTCAACCGACTGTATCCACGGTTGATTGGGAGCATGACGTCCATGATGAGCCACCACGATCGGTACAGTCTGATGTTAGGATAAGCCGCAGAGACTCGTTCGAAATCCAACGCGCGGCCGAAAATTACAAGAACGTAACCCGTGACCTGCCGCAAGGCTATCATCCACAGCAACAAAATGATCATCAAGGACAGTATTCTGGCACATGGGACAGTTACGAACAAGCTAAACATTCAACAGCCCCTATTGCTGCTGCAACGATGGCGTCTGCCATTGTCGTTGAGAGGGCCAGATCACGCTCACGCGAGCGCCGGC
This sequence comes from Claviceps capensis, assembly GCA_018360045.1. NCBI lineage: Eukaryota > Fungi > Ascomycota > Sordariomycetes > Hypocreales > Clavicipitaceae > Claviceps > Claviceps capensis. Next base: position 45,100 of record SRPN01000182.1, on the reverse strand, counting down.
GAGACGCGGACTACTCTCAGCTAACCAAGGACCCAGTTCAGGAAGAAGCCAACCGGTATTATCGTGACCTGGTAACAGCTCAGAAGATTGCAGCAGAGGAACAACGATCTCGCATGCCAATGTCGTCTGACAAGCCCGCCATGGATAAATATGATGATGTCCCCCAGCCAAGATCCATCGCTATCGTCACACCTCCTGAGATGGAAGAAGCCAAGTCGAGAGGGACCTCATATCCCGCGCCGGACGCAGATGTCCAGATCGACAACAAGATTTACCCCCGGGAGCTGCACAGCTTTCAAGTGGGAGACAGGTCGTCCAGTGTGCACCGCTCACGTGAATCGTCTCATGAGCGTGAGCGTCCCATCCTGAACCTCGTTTATCCGACCCCGGTTCAAAGTCGTCAGCAGACACCCAGTTTATCCCGGGCGGCAAGTGAAGTAGAGGAGAAGACTGCCTCGGGGGCTAAGAGCCGGGGTAAGAGTCAGGACCGAGACCGAGACCGAGACCGAGACCGAGATCGAGAAAATGAGAATGACGACGGCAAAGACAAGGATAAGAAGCAGAAGTCCAAGTCAAAGAAGTCCAAGTCGAGAGATGAACCTGTCGACGACTCCGGCGTTGGGTCCAAGGGTGATTCTGCCAGATCGTCCGGAACTTCTACTGTATCCTCTACGGCAAAGTCTGTGACCTGGGGCGAGAACTCGACAAAGAGCTTCGAAGTCGAGAGGCCTGAATCTCGAGCTGACTCCGAACCTGCAAGCGGCCAAGCTTACTCAAACGACAAGCCCCGGCCTCAACTTGATCAGGCTAGTCCATGGGGAATGATTGCGACTGCTATCGCCGGTAGTAGCTCCGAGCCCGCCAACGAACCCGACTCTAAGGGATCCCGCTCCAAGCCTCAACCAAGTTCCGATGTCAGTGGGGGCCATTGGGGTAGAACAGGAAGGGATCGAGATGACTACAACGTTGGCGCCAAATCAGAGCCGCCCATCCCTGGGCCCAAGCCCGTCAGCCCGACGGCCGAGAAAATGCCTGGCGGATTCGCTGATGATATTGAGTTTGCAGCTACTCTTGCCGCTGGCCTGAAGGATACTGGATTTGATCCTAATATCGTGATTGATGATCCTGTCTATTGTCGCCGGGACTCCCCTCCTCATTCCAGTGATCCGGGCGGAGATGGATGGAACTATGGGGACTCCTCAGGTATGGTGAAGGATCGGACGTCTGGAACCCGACAGGCAGCGTCTGAGCCGTCCTTCTCTGATCCGATTGACATGATGAAGGAAGAGCGGACGACTGGGATGGATGATCGAGAGGATGTGTCCCGAAGCCTGAGCCACAAGGACAAGAAACGACTCGAAAAGGAATCGAAGCGTCGGTCTACGGACATGACGAGTGAGTTTGTCCCTGCGCAATCAATGGAAACGCCACCTATTGATGAGCTTGGTGATCGTCACCGCAGCAAGAAGGAGAGAAGGAAGCTCGAGAGAGCTAGGCTCCAGTCGATGGAGCTAAGCGATCCCTTGCCTGTTGATTCCTCCCAGTCGCCCGAGTTTGAAGATGCTCCTGAGAGTCAGCTTCCTAAAAAAGTGAAAGAGAAACGTGAGCGCGGCAAGGAGACTTTGGCGGAGGAGACGAGCTTGGAGAATGCCGCAGAGTACAAGGACTCATCTCGTGACGACAGCTGGCGGCCACGCGAGGCTGACGACGCAGAACGGAAAGAGTCAGACAGGATAAAATCTACCAAGAGTCACCGAAGTCGTGAGCTTGATGACGATTCATATTCACGTATTCCCGCTCGCACGGAGTACGCCGAGGAGAAGTCAGCAGTTCGCATGGCGGAGTCAGACGGGGAAGGGGACAGCTACAGGAAGTCTAAGACCAGGCCCAGATCCAAGCGACATTCTGCTGGCCCTGAGATCATTTTCCAGTCAGCGCCAGGCTCTGAGTTTGGAGACAAGGATACCTCCAGTAAGCGAAGCAGCAAATCGAAGCACCGAAGTGGCACTGATGTTGACGATTACGGAGGCGATACACACGGTCGGAAAAAAGAACCTTGGGAGGAACGTGAAGTCACCTCAGTTGTGTCCGAGCCTCGGGTTGACGAGCGCCACCGCGAAAGACGAAGAAAGCGATCCTCCACGTACGACGACGACGATGCCAAGTCGATTGCTTCAGCGCCTGGCGCCTCTCGAAAGAGTAAGCGATCTTCTCTGTACGGAGACGAGGAGAATTCCAGATCTTCAGCCTCTCTAGCAGGATCGAATCGGCGCGGCAAGGACAAAGAGCCTGAGAAGAGCGAGAAAAAGTCCAGTGGTCTGTTCGCGTCACTTTTCAAAGGCACCAGCACTAGCACGACCAGCAGTAGCGGCAGCAAAGACGGTTCCAAGAAGCTGGACAGGGAGTCTTTTTTAGATAATGCCGGCACCCTTGGCGCGGGTGCCGGCTTGGCGACAGCTGCTATCGTTGCTAGCAGCTCTCGACCCAATGCCACCCAGGCCTCCTCGGAGAAGGAGCCCGAAACTCGTGACGAAGTCGAGAAAGCGCGTTCGCGAAGCTTTGATGATGCTCTTGATCATGATCCAGAGATTGCGCCTCGTGCAATCAGACCAGCCATTGATCCCCAATATGGCGATCTACTTCCGCTGCCTCCCAGCGAACTGGGCAGCCCTACTACCGCAGCAGCCGAAAATACGCCAGATTTGGCTGATTTGCCTGCTTTGCCGGACAGTCGCCCAGATACACCTCCAGAGGAGCGGATTCTCAAGCGCGATATTTATTCCCACCGACGAAAGAGGAGCTCACAAGAAACGCCTACCAAATCTCCCAGTAGCACTGCTATTCCCATTGCTCTGCGCCTCGGACAAAGACACATTGCTAGTCCCGACTCGCCTGGCTATCATCGACCACCGTCCAGCGGATCTCCAACCACCGCACCGGCAGCGACTCGCCGGGAAGGTCGCATCTCCTGGGAGAGCAGCAAAGAATATAAACCTCTGTTCCTGCTCGAAAAAACACGACGGAGCTCTGTCGAAACAGGAACGATGCTTCCTCAGGTGGACTTGTCAGCACGTCGACCTAGGAGGCTCAGCGAACCCAGAGCACCCACGTCCAAACACTCATCTGCGCCTGATCTCGCAAAACTAGAATTCGGCGACGCATCAAACAGTGCGCTTCATCGTGATGAGCCGGTGGATGTAGGCCTCCGCATCGACACAGATTTAGCTGCCGCGGCACCATTCCAAGGTGCTACCACATCACAAGAAAGTACGCCCAAGGCTATCCTCATGCCAGAGCTACCTTCCTGGTCAGCAGCAGCAGCAGCGGGAGAAACCTCTACCTTCTGGACAAGTGCCGATGCGGATCCCGTTCCTGTCGATTCCATGTCCAAAAACAGAAGTTCATATCTGCTGGATTCTGCGCCGTCGTCCACAAAGTCCAATAAAACCGCGGCAAGCATTGATGCTTTGGAAAGTTCCAACATGTTGACCCCGACGAAGAATGTTGCCATGCAGAGCTTCATGCCGGAAGTTTCAGAGGAGATGACTTCTGCGGATGAGCATTTCACGGATGCGCTGGAGGGGTCTCATTCTGATATCTTTGAGGAGGCTAAAGATTGGCTTGATGATGAGAAGTTCTCTTCGTTTGAGGAAGGAATCGAGTCGAGACAGAGTACGAAGGCTGCTCAAGCGTCTGTCGTGGATGTGGAGCCTGTTTCAGCGCTTCCCGTGAAAGAACCCGAGCTCGAAGCATTGAAAAGTGCTACTCAACCGCCTGCCTCGGAACCTATCATAGCCATACCCGCGGAAGAACCCGAGCCCGAAGAATGGAAGAGCATGACTGCCAAGGAAAGAAAGAAGGCGAGGAAGCAACGGAAGAGCAGAAATTTGGCTCTTGCGGGAACTGTTGCGGCGACAGCCGTTGCTACTGCAGGAGTTGCGTCTATACTCATGGAAAAGCCGACTCAGAGTCAAGAATTTACTGAAAATGTGCAAAATTGGGATCAGGTTGAGCCACTAGAGGAAGAGGAGGGAAAGAAGGATGGCAACGCAGCCGAACCTTCAAAAGTGGTCGAGGAACCTTCCACGGAAATTGGGACTGAACAATCGATAACAGCAGCAGAATTTGATGTGCCTACGACCACGAAGATTGATGACACTGCAAAAACGTCTGAACTCGAGCTCATTGATGATGATGGAGCCCTACCGATCGCTGGCAAAAACGTGCCCGAATCCTCCAAGGTGTTCGAGGATGTTCCGGCCGAGACTGAGACCGAGACTGGAGAGTCGACAAGAGAACCGGACGTGCCCACGAGTTCAAAAATCCATACTCATGCAGCCGAGTCGGGTTATAAGGATTCTCTTTTCGCAGATACATACGTCGAGAAAGCAGCCAAAGAATCCCTACTGGACCCCATGACAGACGTGCAAAGCGGGTCAGTAGAAGATGCCCCGAAGAAAGAGCTGCCAGAGTCCGAGGCATCGGAGGAAACGACCACGAAGAGCAAGAAGGGCAAGAAAAAGAAGAAGAAGTCCAAGGGCACCATTCCTCAGACCACTGAAGAACTTCCTGTTCCTAAAATTGTCGAGGATTCCGCCGCCGGAACATTGGAGCAACCGGAATTTGTAGACGAAGAGATTGCTCCAGACTTCCCAGGAAACGTGCCAACAATGGATGACATACAGACCACCGATGAGCCACCGTACGCGATGCCAGCTCTCACTGAGCAGGGCTTTTCTGCCGATCCCGAGAACGTGCCATCCACACCTCTGCCAACGAAGAATGGGAGGTCTCGAGCGGATAGCCTCCCGATAGAAACTGAGCCACAGTCTGCAGCCTTTCCCGAGAATATAGAAACACAACAGATCAGCGACTCCCCAAGTATGCCTAATGCGAGCGCTGGCCCAGCAGAAGACCTCACTGAGCAGCTTTCCGAACTTGGGAGTCCAGAGTTTGTCACAGTCGCTTCCCAGGACAAGAAGGAGGAGAAGAGCTCATCAATCGAAGATGCCCTTCCAATTGAGGTTTCACGTTCAAGCACGCAAGACGATATCGATACAGCGCTTGATCCTGCTGTTTCGGAAGTTGGACCTCAGTTTACAAACATCGAGGCTGAGTTACAGCCTAATGTAGCTGATATTGTCGCCGAAACTCCTGTTACCGACATGGTTCGAGGCGTGGATACTGACGCGCAATATGGTGGTATAGGTTCTGTTGTTGAGGAAGTTCCCGTTCTTGAGCGATTCACTGAACTTCAGGACCTAAAGATTGATGTGCAGCCTGATGCGACGGGTACTCTTGCCGAAGAAGCTCCTGTTTACCAATCCGCCGAGTTTCGAAACCTGGGGATCGATGTCCAGCCTGATGCAGCAGAATTAATTGCTGGAGAGGCTCCTGTTCTTGATCAGTCCACTGAACTTTCCGAAGCTCCGTTTGCCATTGTCAGCAAAGGCAAGAAGAAAAAGAAGAAGGGCAAGAAAAAGCCTGTGCAGTGTGAAGACTCAGTGCCAGTTCTCGACGCTGAAACAGCTGGTACTTCAACCTCGGCTGAAGACGATTCAGATCCAGTGCAAGCTACGGAACCGTCAACGAGCAAACTTGGCGACAACGAAGAGCAGCCTGAGATTCAACTACCCTCACTGGAGCCCGAAGCTTCCGAGCCTCTCAGTTCAAAAGCGGAGGATCTACTTGAGCCAGCAGAAAAAGAATCTATAAGTACGGCGCCTTGGCAGGCCGAACGCGAGGTCGTGGATGACGGATTCGCAGATGCTTCCTGGTCCGAGGTAGCACCATTTAAGCAGGACAGAAACAAGAAGGACAGCTGGGCTGTGTCGAAAGATCCCTTGGAAGAAGAGCATATCGAAGATCAACCGGCCAATACTGCAGATGCTGAATCTATGAAACAGGACGCTATAGGTAATCAGGACGACCCAGCTGTTGATGTCATCCCAGAAATCACTGTAATAGATCCCTTCAAGACAGAGGCGTTGCCTGCTGAAAAGCCCTCGGAAGCTGCAACTGTCGCTGAGGATGATTTCAGCCTCCATCTGACAGGCAAGAAGGCGAAGAAAAAGAAGAAGAAGAAGGGCAGCATTACAGTCTCCACTCCAGAGCCAGAGCCAGAGCCAGCGCACATTGAATCTACTGAGACAGGAACAACCGATCGAGATATTCTATCTACTGACAAGGAGACATCAACCGATATGGACATTCCATTTACTGAGGAGCCTACAACTATCGAAGAACATCAGACTTCTACGGAGGCAAGCGCTTCTGCTCCGGCGGAGACTCCAGCGGAAGAAGAGTCACCACGGGCTACTGGCAAGAAGAACAAGAAGAAGAAGCGCCAGAGTCTAAATGCTGAGACTGCTTCCGCCGCGCAGACTATTTCAGAGACTACTGCTCAGGCTATTGCCGCCGAAACTCCCACGGCAGTTGAAAACGTCGAAGAAGCCAAAGATGATCTAGTGCAAAACAAACAATCCTCGGCCATGGGGAAGCAAGACGAGAAGGAGACGCGTCAGATTCTGACTACCGAATCAACGGAAGAAGAACCTACTACGAAATCGTACACGGAGGCTTCCACCATGGCTCAGGCCGCTCTAGATAACAATCCCTTCCGAGCTGATCCTGAGGCGACTTCCGAGGCTTCCAAGGAGGATAAACCCGGCGAGGAAGAGAAGAATACTACTGTCGAGAAAGCTGATATTACTGATATTATGCCCGGGATCGAAGTGACAACTCAAGAAGAAACCGGGAAATCGACTCTGGTGGATGATGAAGCCAAGAAAAGGGATGATCCGATTGCTTCTCCCAAAGATTCAGTTATGACCGACAACGACCCTACCATGTCTTCAGCAATTACAGATACTGGCAAATGGAATAACGATAGCTCAGCAACAGTCACAGACATGCCACTTCCAGAACTCTCAGATTCATCAATCGTTCCCCCGGATTCATTTGTCAACGAAGCAGCGGCTTCTGCAGATCCTACAGATGACGTGGACTCCTTTGCCCCAGTAAAACTGTCGAAGAAGGCCAAGCGGAAGAACAAGAAGCAGTCAACTCTACGGGACTCATGGGCGAATATTGCTCCAGAGCCTGTGTCAGAGCCAGCTAGTAAAGACTCTATGACTTCTTGTGACGCCACACCTCTTTTGGAGGATCCGAAAGAGCTTTTGACAACGACTGAAGCCACTGCCGTGCAGCCCGAGATGGAGGAAGCGAGCACAGATTATAGACGAGGTGAGCCCCATCTGAAGCAGTCCATTACAGACAAGGACCAGAGCGTGAACAAGAACAGAGCTAAAGATGATGTTCTAGACTCCTCCATGCCTGCCTCTGAAGATCAAACTCTCCTTGCTTCAGTCCACGGAACCGACTTGAAGCAAAGCGCTGCAGTGGACAATGTCATTTCTGACCCGGACCATGCACGCGATGCGACAATTGCGAGCGAGGAAACTCCGGGCCAGGAGCCTCGGACAGATTCTGGTGATATTGAAACAATTCATGATGAAGGGGAGACGGGAATTTCCAAGGAAGACAAGACAGCGAAAACGGAGGAAATGGAGGTCGATGTGACCTCAAAACTTGTCGACGAGGCAGCCGTCTCTCAGCAGGCTCAGACCACTAAGGTGGGAGCGGATGATTTGGGAGATTCGTGGTCTGAATCCGCGTCAAAGAAGGGCAAGAAGAAGGAGAAGAACAAGAAGGCCAAGCAGGGCTCTCAGTCCGGCGACTTCTCGGATCAACCCATCCTCAGTCAAGAAGCCAGTGACTCCCACTGCGCTGATGCTCGACCACAGGATCACATGGCTAACCTCTTGGATCTTTCAAATACAGCGCAGAGTACTGATCACACTGAAGCGGGGGATGCAGCAGAATGTGACTTTCAACTCGAGCCCACAGAACTCAATATCCCAGATGTGATGTTCGAAAAGATCCCCATCGCAGAAAGCCAAGCGCCGATGGTCCAGACCGACAGTATAGAGGCTTCCGTGTCGTCCGCTAAGGAAGACTTCACATATGTCCAGGATTCATCTGCTCACCCAAGCCGCGATTCTGACATGCCAGTCATCAGAGATCAGCTGGAAGGAGATGATCAGTGCACAATATTCCCACTTACTGACAAAGAGGAGGAAGGGGCTGCAGACGACCGCATGAGTCAAGCAGGCCCCCTGCCCCGGGGCCAAGAATCCGTCCCTGACACAACCAAGCGATTTGTTGAAGGTTCGTCTATCCAGCACAACGAGGCTATTCCGTCAGCGGCTCTAACAGGAAATGCAGATGGCGCTGCAGAAACAGAAGCGAGCAACAAGAATATCGAGGCATCTACCGATATCATCGCGGACTATTCAGGCGCTGAGAAGATAAGTCCCATTCGGGACGCGGAAATGCAAGATGAGCCACTCTCCCTCTCGCTTGAGTCAGGCATCACGACTGGTGGGCAAGCTATGAGCCAGCAACCGAAAAATGACCCAACCGATGGCGCATGGGAAGGCGCTCCACAAAGAAAGCTGTCAAAAAAGGAAAAAAGGAAAAAGAAGAAGTCCGGCATGACATCATCAGAACAGACGACAAGCGAGTTTAGTGCGAAGTCCATGGATACGGAAGGAGCGTCCGCTGAACCTGAGGAGTCGCTACCTGCCGAGGAATCCGATGAGAACAAACAGGAAGTTGCCGAAACGGCTCTGACTGCCACAGCTACAGCAGGCACTGTGCCTATTGTGGATTCTGTTGAGCTCACGAATGCGGAAAGAGAGCGTTCTGGCGATGCAAAAGAAAGTCCTGATCCTCAAGGCAGCAGCAGCGGTTGGGTCGAGGAATTTGGCGGCGCAAACCCCATGGCCTCTCTCGAAGGACTGAGTTCTACCACGACAAACTTTCTACAACAAGACAAGGATCAGGAATATACAACTTCAAAGTCCTCCAAAAAGAAGCAGAAGAAGGGTAAATCGAGAGCCTTGTCCGTGGACGAAGCGCCAACCCCAACTCCCGCATCAACGATCAGTCCTGAGGTCCTCGCCACGGAAACGACGGTCGAAGAGCCGCCCACAGAGATTGAGCAGACCTTTGACATGGCGCAGCAATCTCCGGCGCAAGCCACGCCACTAATGGAGTCTGGCTCTGAAGCCAAAATTCTACCTGGGGCTTTTGATGCCACGCCACTCGCTGACGTTGCCGCACCAGTCGAGGCAGTAGATCTAGACGAACGGGCTTTGCCCACCAAGAAGAAGGGCAAGAAAGGCAAGAAGGGGAAGAAGAGCAAGCCAAGTAGCGGGGTGATGACGCCGGTGGACCATGGTCTTGATGCTGAAGCGTCGGCGTCTGAGTTTAAGAAGGAGCAGGAGACTGGGGGGAGGTTGGAGCTGAGCGTTGCAAAGACGGAGGTTGATACTCCGCGTGTGGATGCAGAAGAAGACTTGGAGCCAAATACCAGAGAGGCCAAGACCGAGATCCTGAGTGCGGAGGCTGAGCAGGCCTTGGAGCCGGCCATTGCGCAAACGGAAACCGATACCCTCGATTTGGATGCTGGACAGGACCTGAAGCCAACTACAACACATACCGATATTTATACCCGGCTTGTGGAGGCTGAACAGGTCTTTGAGCCAAGTGAAGCGCAGACCGAAATCGGCCCCTTGAATCTGAAGGCTGGACAACTGTTGGAGCCAAGTGCAATCCAGACTGATGTTCGGAACGTGGAGGCTGAACAGGTCTTGGAATCGAGAACTACGGAGACAGAGGCCGAGAACTCGAGTGCGGAGACTGGAAAGATCTTGCAGCCAACTACAGCACAAACCGATATAGAATCGCGGACTGTGGAGGCTGAACAGGTTCTTGAGCCTTTTACTGCGCAAATAGAAACCGAAACTCAGCGTGTGGAGGCCGACACTCCCAAAGAAACTGATGTTGAAGACGATAAGGCTGTGCTTACCAAGGCAAAGACAACAAAGAAAAGGGACAAGAAGGGCAAGAAGAGAAAATCCACTGGTGGTGTGACTACGCCTGATTCACCTATACTGGCTCTTGAACCAGAAGCGATACCTGCATTGTCACCAGAGTCCGTGTCTGAGCCCACTGAGCCAAAAGAGATTGCCCTTCCATCTGTTGAACCTGTCGAGCCTGTCGAGACATTCGTTTACTCCACGGACTCAGGTGCTGGTGAAGCAACTGCTACCGCAAATGAGTCTGAGCCCACGAATACCAAACACGGGAAGGTCAAGTCGAGAAGTGGAACCATCACTCCCGCAGAAACGGCGCCATTCCCAGAAGCAGAAGAGTTGGCACCCGAAGTCGCTGCAGGTCCAGTCCCCGAGCTTCCACAAGTAGCCCAGAGCGCACTTGTACTCGATGACGAAGTCTTGGTAGAGCCTACTGATGTCGAGGTTAAATGGGTCAATCACCCCGGAACGGAAGACAAACGGGATGATAACGGCGAGTCAATTAACGATGCAGCAACGACTCCAGCCGACCTCATGTCTCGCGCCGAAGACCCAGATACCACGTTAACGCGAGATGTGGAGGATGCGGCCAGAAAGTCAATTACGCATACATCCACCGAAACAGCTGTAACCCACCAAGAGGACGCTTTCAGGACTTCATCAGATACTCAAACTCCCTCTGCCGAACTAACAGCGATCAGATCAGGGCCAGAAAAGGCTGCAGATTTGGCCACAGCCGGCACTGATGCCGAACAAGCCCTTCTGTATGAGAGAAAGGGCAAGGACAGCATCCTTAGCAGCGACGATATAACGGCTATTCACGAGGCCACTATCCGGAAGCCAGACTCCAAGCTATTTGAGTACGAGACGACAGACACTTCTGAGAAGAACGACTTGCTATCGAAGCGCACGGAGAGAATCGACGATTCTGCTGAGGCTATTGGAGTCCATGATCATGAAGACAAGGCAGAAGCTCTTGACACTATTGGAAGCAGCAACCATAATGAAGACGAAACCTCCACAGGCAAGATAATAGGTGAAGGGCAGGGTATTTCGATGCCGTTATCACCCTCAGCCTTTGAATCAAATATTCCGACACTAACGACAGAGGCGGAGCCAAGCCCGGTTGGAGACGCTTCCGCCATGGATGCAGATCCTTTTACCACTGCAGGGCAAAATCGATTCTTCGACGCGGACTCACTTCCGATCAAACGACAGGAATCAACCGGTGGATCACTCGCGCTGGAGCATATGCACGGAGATGCACCAGTGGCCATCAACGTTCCTCGCGGTGAAGTTGAGATTCCTACTGAACTCACTGGCCCGTTAACATCGACAGGAGCGAACGCAGACGATGGTCGGGCTGACCCGACTTGCCAAAAGCCCACAAAGGAGGAGAAGTCGAGGCCCAGTCAAGTCCCTGTTATAGATTCACGACAAGGGGAGGAGCATGCTCTGCACGCTGATCTGAAGTCGAATAGTCCTCAGGCTCTCGATGCAGAGGGTGCTGAAGCTCCGATCGACGCCGATGTTAAGAGGAACGTTGTTGACGCTCCAATTGCAGTCCACGTAGACGATAGTAACCCATCCATGGGCGACTTTTGGGATGGCAAAACGGTCTCCCCTAGCAAAAATCAGCCATCTATGGACATTGCTTTAGCTCGAGACGCAACTGATCCAGCACAGGTAGATGTGGACGAGAGTGTGTTGATGGCTCCCGAATCATCTGCCGTTGCCGCAGGGGCAATCATGGGGAGTGTGGCTCTTTTAGCAGAGAAATTTGGCGGCGGCAGAAAGAAGGCGAAGGGAAAGCAGAAAAAGATTGCGGACAAAAGACAGTCGCAAGACGATGACATCTTGTATGATTCTGCTCGGTGGAAGGGGAAGAATAAGAAGGACTTAGATGACGGTATTGATGCAGACGTCGATGGAGATTTGTTGGGTGCACCAGGCGAGATGGATGCAAAAGAAGTAGAGAGGTTGGAGGAGCTAGAAGAGAAGCATGATGTGCAGCTGAAAGCAACAAGCTACGAGGAGACTGCAGGCGCATTGAGCACTTTGGCGGGCGGGAATGTTGCGGAATCTGACGAAGCGCTGGGAGGTACAGCAAGGCAAGGAGCGCCAATCGAAGATGATACAATAGAGAGCCCTATCTTGGGCGGCGAAGGGTCGACTATTGTGGTGGTCCAGGGGCCAACACAGCTGTCAGAGCGATCAGCCGGGATGGGAGAGGCCGTTGGAGGACTGCCAAAGGAGAGGCAAGATGAAGATCCGTTCATGCGAGACATCGGCTCGGATTCAGACTTCAGGCGATCACCAACAAGAAGTCTGCCAGCTGTTCAAGAAGTTCCCGAAGCCGAGGCTGTCGCAGCGCGATACAACTGGCCCGCGCCTGCGATGAACCGAGACAGTGGCTTTGCTCCAGGAACGCCAACCCCGCGAGCACGCCAATATGGGCAGCTCAGAGACAGCGGTGTTCATGCGGATGAAATCGAAGAACTCAGAATGCATACGCCGGACATGGGGACTGAGAAGAAACTACGACGGTCACCATTTGTCACACCAGTCTTACGGGAACCAGAGGTTGCAGCTACAACACCGGAACCAGTGAAGAAGAGTAAAGGACCGCCACAGAACGATGGAGAAGTGGCCTCACTGGCCGGTGCTACAGCGGCTGCAGGACCAGAACGGAGAAAAGAAGAATCAAGAGTGGAAAGCAGAGACGAAAAACTGCGCGACTACGGCCTCAAAGCACGATCTGCATCGGCATCCAGCGCGGCATCTGGACTCGATATAGCCGCGCGCCGAAGCATCTCCAACAGCAGTCTTGGCCGCCAACGCACGCCAGAGCCTCTAAATTTCCGGCCTGAGAGTCCAGGCATCCATCGATCCACCCCAACTCCTCCACTCCGGCGCATCGATAAGCGGATGAGCGGCGATCTCAGATCCCTCCGTCAACAACGCAGCTCAGGATCCATCTCGACCTCGCCCTCACCGGCCTTGCCGCCGCCTGTCGCTAACGAGAGCCGTGTGCGCGCCAAGGGCGACGAGAAAGACATGGCCGACGTCTACGATGGCTACGGCGAGGGCCGCATCGGCTCTCCGCGATCGCCTACGCGTCCTCACAGCATGCGTCGTCGCCAGAGCATGCAAGTGCTCGAGCTCGAATCCAAAGTCGAGCAGCTCGTAGCCGAGAATCGCCTTCTGGCCGAGGCGCGCGCGCATGCGGAACAAAGCGCCGTTCAAAAGGCGGCGAATGTTTTGGCGGATCGCGACGCCGAAATCGAATCTCTCAGACAGTCGCTACAATTTCTTCAAAACGAGGTCACACGCCTGACAGAGGTTAACGATGGGCTCGCCAGCGCCAATGCAGAACTGGCAAGTAAAGATAGCGGCCGCTACGCCCAAATGACTCGCGAGCTGGACGAGGCCCACGGCGCACACACGACATTTACGCAATCGCTGCAAGACAAAGATGCCGAGATTGCGGAACTGCGCGCCCAGCTCGAGGATGCCAAGGAACAGATCCGCCAGATGCAACGCAAGATTCTCGAGTCCAAGGCTGGCGATTCCGAGTTTCTCAATCTTAAAGACGAGGATTACTTTGACCATCGGTGTCAGCAGCTGTGTTCGCATGTGCAGCAATGGGTCTTGCGCTTTTCCAAGTTTTCTGACATGCGTGCGTGTCGGTCCACGAGTGAGATCAATGACGAAAAGACAATTGATCGTCTCGACAACTCCGTTTTGGATGGATCTGATGTCGATGCGTATTTGAAGGACCGCGTCAAGCGGCGGGACATTTTCATGGCCATGACGATGAACATGATATGGGAATACGTCTTCACTCGATACTTGTTCGGCATGGACCGAGAGCAACGGCAAAAACTCAAATCACTAGAAAAGCTCCTGACAGAGGTTGGGCCCGTGCAAGCTGTTCGCCAATGGCGAGCGGTCACGTTGACGTTGCTCTGCAAGAGACCTGGTTTTCAAAATCAGCGCGATCTAGACAGTGAAGCCGTCGTCCAAGCCATCTTCCAGACTTTGTCCAAGATTCTGCCACCGCCATCAAATCTGGAGGGCCAAATACAGTCACAACTGCGCAGAGTCATGCGTGAAGCCGTGGATTTGTCCATCGAGATGCGCACTCAACGCGCCGAGTACATGATGCTACCGCCTCTGCAGCCCGAATACGATGCAAACGGTGAACTGGTCGCAAAAGTTAGCTTTGATGCTGCCATGATGAACGAGCGAAGCGGCCAACTCGACGTCACTAACGAGGAACTGGAAGCCCAACAGGCCGTCGTTCGCATCGTGCTCTTTCCCCTGGTTGTCAAGAGGGGCAATGACGATGGCGTCGGCGAGGACAAGATTGTCGTCTGTCCCGCGCAAGTTCTTATTGTTCGCGATCACAGACACAGGCGACTTACGGCCTCGTCTAGTGATGCGGGCGGTGCCTCTCTCGGGGGACACAGTCGCATTAGTCTCGTCCCTGAATCTGTAGTGCAGCCCTAGGCTCACTCTCTGGAGGATGGGTGTATCTATAACGATGCTTCATGTTGATGATGAACTACGCTACGTTGAGAGGATGAAAGAAGTGGATTACTGCAATGATTTATGACCTGCATGACGGCAAAAGCGTGGATTCCGAATTACGTGTATATTTCTCTATTTCAGTGGTCAAGGACACCGGAAGGGTTGGGCTGGTGTTGGGATTGGATCAAGGAGATATGCGGATGGGGGGGGGGGGGTTAGGGGTGTATATGAGATATGGGGACATCTGGGATTGACTTTTCTTTTTTCATGTTTACGTTACGTTGCATGGTTTTTAGAGTGTGGAGGGTTAACGATATCTGCGATCATGTATTTGTTTTGGCTTTCCTTGTCTTGTCAAGTTGTCGTTTCTGCTTTTTTGTATGGTCGAGTTCTTATGAGATGTCATGACTTACGGCACGCGATATGAAATGAAATTGATCTCAGTTATCAAGGTTGAGAGGTTCAATGTTTTGATGTTGTGTTTGTGGGAGGCGTCATGAGGCACGTAAAATGGAATTCAGAGATGCAACGTCCTTTTCGCTGTATTGGCTGGCGCCTGGTGTATGTACCTTTTGAAGGGTCTCATTATGCAGTAGGTACCCCCCCCCCATTCTGTTGGGCAATTTTTGTCATAACAGATGACCATTCGACACTGCATCACCACGATGATGATAGTGAAGCAAATGCTTCAAAGGTCAATTGACCGATCGTGGATTTGTAATGTGGAAATGAATTTGAAAAGAAAGACAAAATGCTTAATTGACTTCTTCATTTCCTTGCACAACACCATCCCAATACTCCCGAGTGGCGACGCCATCGCCTCCTGCGTCAATCAGTGCGTCAATGTCCGCCTAATGATCCGCATCAATTGCAACGTCATCCTGAGCTTCAAGTGAAGCCACGGCTAAACCCTCACGCCACGCACTCCGATGACCAAGGAACTGTTGCTACGCGTTCTTGACCCTAGCGCCATGAGAGCCGAAGCACCCTCGTATGCGGTACAATTCAACGCCGCCTATTCTTTCGCATTGGGCGGGCTCATGCGCATGGGCGAGCTCACTCATTCGGCCCTTGGATTGCACCGCGTCCGAGGTCATGTCACTAGGGCCAAGAACGCTCAGCAACAGTTCCTTGGTCATTGGAGTGCGTGGCTCAGGGCGCAAGGCGGGTGGGAAAAGGCTATAGATACCGGCCATGAATCGCTTCATGTGGTGGTTATCGAAGTCTGTGGATAGACGTTTGAAATCCACGTGGACAGACCGCAAGGCGAACAGGTATGCGCTTATTATGGCAGGGTTGATCTTCATCTGTTGTCGGATGATCCCGTTGTACCTACTGAAGGCGCGGCCGACGAGCCAACTGCAGAGGAGGTCGAAGAAGGCCGGCCATGGTGCTCTGCCGAGGTAGGCGCAGAATGCTTCGAATGACCTGGAGGCAGTTGAGTATGTCCGGCGTGTGGTTGGTTTGAGACCGGCCCAAAGGACCTTGATGGCGAACGGATTCTTGTGCAGGGGCGCGACCCGGGCGACGAAGTCTGCGGGAGGAACAAGTCTAAGGGGTCATCTGGAGGGTCAAAATGGATGGTGAAGTTGTGGGTGGGTTGGGGGATGGAATCGCCGACTTGAGGCGGAACTCCTTGCTCTGGAGTGCTTTGGGGCTCGGAGGTCTCACTGCTCAGTGGCTTTGGCAGAAACTCTCGTGGCTGGGGCCATGATGTTGAAAGATAGGTAACATAGGTAAAGGGTTTTGACTTGTGCAAAGGTGCAAGCTTGAGGTTCCGAGGGGTTCTGCGATCGAGGTTGGAGTTGTGAGAGAAAGGAAGTTTTTGGGACACGGGAGGGAGTTGCTCTGAGAATACATGTCTCCTACTCCGTAGGTACTTCTCCAATTACCACTTTGCTCTGCTGCCACTGGGTGGGGCAAGTTTCCCAAGTTTACCGACCACGTCATGCACGTAGTACATACCTCACATACTCTGTACATACAGTACCTCCTATGTAGTACCTCGATACTCCCAACCGCGTATCCAATATTTGACTTCGACTTACCACTTGTTCAATTCTGATCTCAATTTCAAATCAGAGCAAACCTAGACCCAGAACTCGATTCGGCACATAGCCCCGCGTTGTGAACTAACATGCCTCTGCCTCAAGCAAACGGCCATCGCCAAGTCTACAGGCTTGCCTCGGCCGCATCAAAATGCGCAACGCAGGTCAGTCAAGCCATATGAAACAGCAGTGACGCTAGTGTAAAAGTCCACTACGTTAACAAGGTAGTTCTCTAGTCGGTTGTATACGGGAAATGTATCATGGCGGATTATAACGCTGTGGAAAAAGGGAAATGTGCGCAGGAGTTCTTGAAGCTCAAGGACTGCTATCTGGTAAGCTTTCATGCAATAAATTGTGCGCAAAACTCGACATATGAGCAGAATGCTGAGATGAAGGTCCCCCATAAAAGAAGTGTCTATCTAAGTAGCTGAACTATTCTGTTCCAACCTTTTTTGTTACCTTGGCTTCAAGCACCGGTATAGAATATGCACTGTTTTCCACCTTCTGAGTAGTACCTAATTCTTCAGAAGTTTCGACATCTATCAAATTCTGAGTGAAACGGTTCGAGTACGCGATGGGGATAAATACTGCTGACTCCAGCGACCAGAGACAAGAACGTTACTTGCTGAACTCTCCTGCTTCTCTTCTGGCATCAACCCGCTCCAGTTCAGTCTCTTTCTGGACTGGTTCTAGATAGATCGCCACGTGCTTATTCTTGATGGTGAATGTATATTTACTTCCATCAGGATTTCATTATCCTTACATTATCAATAGCAGCACCAAGAAGTATGTATGTACATACTCTCTTCAAAGCCACCATCCCATCCCCACCACCCCTCATCAGTGATCAACTTGGAAGTTCAACTCCAATCCCCCATCCTCAGCGTCGGGTCCCTCTCACAATCATTCATCCACCGCCTCCCCTCCCACGCCACAGCCATCTTCCGCGCCTCCTCCTCTCCATAATCCTCCGCCACCATATCCAGCACCCACTTCATCCGCGAGGTCCGTCCCCGTTCCCCCCGCTCCAAATCCCGGCATATATGCTTCACGATGCACGCAATCAGCGCGTACGGTACCGCTGTGCCGGGCCTCAGCGCGCGGTACATATTCAGGCAACGCTGCAGATTACACAGGACTTGCCGCTCAGTGAGGTGCTCTGTTTGGAGGTACCACTCTGCCATTTGGGTCACGAGGCGGGCCTTGGCGGCGTTGTCTTCGGAGGAGGCCTCGGGGGGGTCCATGTTCCGTGGGTTATAGGGCAGCTTGAGGACCTGCCATAGGCGATGACGTTTGATGGATGGGTCCTTGATGATGGCTTCAACGTACTGTGTCCAGGTGGTCCATTGCCATAGGGGTTCTGGGGATCGTCTTGGAGGGAGTTTTGCTTCGATGGCGTCGTATAGATGGAGGGCTTGCGTGTGATGCGCGCATGCCGTGGCGAGGGCTTCCATTGTTTCTCGCCGTATTTTGTAGAGGGGAGGAGCGGTCATCAGGGAAACTGTTGATGAGAATTCGTCGATGGCGGTCAGGAAGGCGACTAGGTCTTGCAGCGCGGTGGTCTTGTGGGTAGAGAACACGATGTGGGAGAGGAGTGCGGGCCATTGCCATCCTCTGTCTGTGGTCTCGAGGTCTTCCCGCGCGTTGCGGTCAAAGGTCTTCAGAGCGCACTGGCGGGCATAAAGGACTTGCCATCGGCGCAGATCGCAGAGGCGCTCGTCTGGGCCTAGACATGTGCGGTATAGGTCGATAAAGTCCTGGGTGCTCGTGTGTGCGGTGTGCGCCTTGATCAGGAGCCAAGCGTAGCGCATTGGTCTGGCCCCTTCTTCTGAGACTCTGTCTTGTTCTGAAAGAAAAGCGGCCATGGCGTCGTCGAGCTCCCGTTGTTGTTGGGCAGGTAACTGCTGAAGGACTCGACTGAATATGGAAGCACACTTTAACCAAGGAGGGGAACTGTGGAGGCGACGAGTCTGTGCCGTGACGACTCGGTAGGTCAGACTAAGGATCTTCTCAGTGGAAATATGCTCCTTGAGCGACGCGGGCATCATCGTCAGCAACATCCGGAGCAGTCGCAAGTAGCGGGTATCGCCACTGCTACATAGCAACTTGTCGAGAAAAGTCAACCATAGTTCTGGAGCGATGGCCTCTGGATCCTTTCTGTGAATATTCTCCATGGCCCAGAAGATTCCGCGACGGATCTTGGCAGATATCTTATGAGCCATGTCCGCAGTGGGAATGTGCTCCCTGGATGCCTCATCGAATGGCTCAAACGCAGCCGCGAGTCCTTGTACAGATAGTTCACCGCGCTCGAGTCGAAGACGAAGTGATCTTTTGCATATTTTTGCCTCCTCGTAGAGCTTGTTGTAGAACTCAGTACCATCCACATCATTCTCCAGGATGGGCATATCGAGAACACTCCGCCTTAGCAGCACGATTTCCTCTGGTGGACATGTGGAAGCTGCCGATCTTTGTATCTCATCCTCTGTTGTTTCTGTAAGTCTTGTTGATAAGGAGGTGTCGAACGCGAGAGCTTCGGAACGCACCACCCCTGATGTTGTTTCTACGGGCGCCAAGCTAGGCACACCAGGGGATATTTTGTCGGCCGAGCCCAGGTTCTCAAGCCAAGCGATAAAGGTGTTGAAGACACCAGATACGGTCCATTCTTTTCGTTTCTCTCTTCGGTGTTCGGGACTTGTCGGGCCTTCCCATTGCATTGTCCTAGGGCCGACGTCGAACTTCCAGATGGGCGGGAAGGCGTGCGAGGTGGGCATCAAGCCCGTCATGCGGCGCTTCGAGACTCGTCGGCGACTCTCCAGAGGACCAGCATGTGAGTTGATTCGGCGACATGTTTCGCTCACAGCTTTTTGGTGCTGTGCAATGGCATGTATGAGCACTGCGTCGGAGATGCAGAGGCCGATGTTAGACACAGGCGCAGCTCGGCGCGATGAGGGACGCCGGCCGTTTGCCGGCGTCCTGGGAGGCATTGGCGCAAGCTGAGCTGCGGAAGAGCTTGTCGAGAAGCGGAGACATGCATTTGATACCCAATGATGCAGTCTGGGTCATGAGGGAGGGCGTCGTTGAGCGCGTATGTGCATTGTCGGCTGAACTAGATTTTGCTTTGCCTTCGAGATAGGTACCTAATGTATGTACATATGTAGCTTGGCTTGGTGGTTTGTGTACGTACTTCGCGGCTAGCTCGTCCCTCATCGGCGTTCGGCGGAGGAATAGTCCGGGGCCTGCAACGCCATCGTGCCGAGTTTAATCCCGGAGCTGACGCTCAGTCGGCTTTGATTGGTCTGCTACATTCTTTTGCCTGCTTCAAAGTTGGGCGCAAAATACTCCGTAAACATCTTGTTTTCCAAGTGGCCGCTTTTACGGAGTACTCACAGGTCACAGCTCGATTTGCCACGTTCGAATGTACCTTGCCGCCATCAACAAGCTACCTATTTCTTTCTATCTTTGGCTCGCTCACCGATTATGACGGACGGCGCCATTCAGAGCCATTTTTTTGCCTTCTTCATCTGGCGGAGGTCTTGGTCCGCCACTGCGCCCGCTGCGCTCATCGCTACGTCAGGCACATCAAGGCTTTGGAATAGTAACTCTCAGGTGACACAGAACGGGCATCGGGCTCAACTACCTTAGTTTAATACATGACAGAAAATTGCCTCGGGTGTGACATCACACAGAACTTGATTTTGTGAGATGGCAGCAAAACGTGTATCTTTTTTCGAGATGAGTTAAGCGGTGGCACAACATGAGGGCTGGACCATGCTGGGCATCCCAGCACTATCTCAAGAGCTCCCATTTCGCAACTCATGGTGCTCCCTATGTTTTCTCCATCACCAAGAACTCACGAGAGAAGCCTAACTGACATCTCAAATCGCTACAATATGGTAAGTCGCCCCCTTGTTCACGTTCCGCCCTGGGCTATGCCATCTCACTTTTATGACAAATGTAGGAGCCTCCAACACCAAACGAGAATCTTCTTCCTCCTCATGAACGTGAATCCGTCACTAGGGTCCCGGTTACCCCTGGTGTAGCTCTGGGGACATATGAGGGGGACTACTTTGTACGAGCGGCGTACGATGGATCTCAGGCGCAAGTCAAGGACCTTCCCGATAGACTGCTTCCTCTGAGGGGTAAAGTCGTTTCAGCCACTTTTACCATGCCTTATACCTTGGATCATAATCAGGGATCAGAATGGGTGAGAGTTTGGAACAGCTGTCCCGTCACATCGCATTGCCAGGCCAAACTAACGTCTTTCAGGGAATACGGCAGCGAAGCTACCGATCTGCGTTGTTGGACTCTTTGCATTACTTGTCTGATACTGGCCCGTGGGATCATACAGTGGTGGCGTGGACTCGCGAAGTTCAGCGTCCCTTGGAAACAGAAGACGACACGGCAGCGACTGCTCAACCCGCGGCATGGCCGCAGTCGACCTCAACATGGCCGGTGAATAGTGCGAATGCTGCGCCAAGGACCAAGTTCAACGACCTCTTCATCTCCTCTGAAGACCAGAAACGCTTGGAACAACAGCTCAGCAACCAAGACTTAAAGACTGTGCCGGTTTGGCTTGCAGACGAAAAAGAAACGTCAAAGAGCGGCATCAAGTTGCGGGATCAAACAAGATGGAGACGATATGCGGAGCACGATTTATGCGCTGTGCTGCACTACAAGCAGCATCCACCTGTCGATGGTTTTACCGAAGGCAAACGATGGGTCGATTACCTCCGAATGAACCAGCTGTTCGCGGACCGGATATCTGAAATATATCGCCCTGGAGATGTCGTCCTGGTGCATGACTACCACTTGATGCTTGTACCAGCAATGCTGCGCCAGCGACACCCCGACATACTCATCAGCTTCCTCTTACATACTCCATTTCCTTGCAGCGAACTGGTTCGCTGTCTGGTTCATCGCAAGGAGGTTCTCGAAGGAGTGCTCGGAAGCGATGTGGTTTTCTTCCAATGCCTCGACTACGCACGGCATTTCGCCAATTCGTGCTCCAGGATACTCAATCTGCAAGCAAGTCACGAAGCCGTCTACATCCCCTCAAAGCGGGTGCAAATCAAAATCGTTCCGGCAGGGATCAATGTCTCCAACATTCATTCCTCGGCATGGTCAACGTCCGTCACTGAAAAGTGCCGGGACCTAAAAAACCTCCATGCTGGCAAAAAGATTATCGTGGCGTGCGACTCTCTAGACCGACTGGGAGGTGTCGACAAGAAGCTGCAGGCCTTTGATCGATTCCTCGAGATGTATCCGGCCTGGCAGGAGAACGTCGTGCTCTTGCAGCTTGTCCGCCAGCCTACGATTGAGGACGAGGTTGGCGAAGAATCTCACTATGCTAGCAACGTCGGCTCCATGGTCAATTCGATCAACTGCAAGTACGGCTCATTGGACTACATGCCCATCCAATTACACGCCGAGAGTCTTTCCACGGAGGACTACTTTGCTCTTCTGCGATCAGGAGACGTTGCTCTCTTCACAAGCATTCGAGACGGCATGAGCACCACGGGTCTAGAATACGTTGTGTGCCAACAGAACACGTACGGTTGCACCATTCTCTCCGAATTCAGTGGGACGGCCAATAGTCTCGAGGAAGCTATGCACATCAATCCCTGGGATACCGTTGACGTTGCCGAGAGAATCCACGAGGCGCTCAGCATGGAGGCAGATCAACGACAGGCCATGCACATGGCTCTCTATAAAAGAATCACGCAGCACGACGTGAGACACTGGGTTAGGACGAATCTCGCCTGTCTGATGGACGCCTTTCAGAGTAGGCAGATGTCGAAGTGCCCTGCAACTGCGGGGGGTGTCAGTTCCTCGGGTTCAGAGGATGTGAAACGCTCGCCACTGGCCTAGGAGCATTGCGCGGATTGCATTTTGAAGTTTTGAAATTTGGAGTACATATTGAACATGGACAGGAGGGCGAAGCACAATACGGAGTACAAACGGACATATTGCCCCCTAGGGAGTACAGAGTGAAACTGGTCCAGTGATATGTAATGAGACGAACTGCGCGCCAGGTACGATTTCAGTCGGCGCCAGGTATGGTTCCCTTTTTACTCCACGTTTCTTTTCGAACATGTACCTCGCCCAAATTACAGTGCAAGCCAGAGGACCAAGACACCGTGCGATTTTACAACTACATACGGCTGTACGCATGACCCTCGCGCCTTGTCATGTTCCAAATAGCTACGAATTCGCATTTCTCAGTAGGGAGTGAAGATCAGATAAGTAGAGGCATTCATGCAATGAGTAAACGGTGTTTTTGAAGGTAGCTAGCTTAAAAGAAGAGAAATGGAATGGGGCGTTGAGGCATACGAGCAGGTGAAGTGCGCGACAGGGCCTTTGGGTGAACAATTCTACCATCGCCAATTGCGCCTAGATACGCCGATTATTCTCCTCTCTGAGTATCCGGGATGACTCCCTCAGAATCTCAGACAATAGTCAGAGCCTGTGATACGGTTTACTGCTCCGAGCGAACCCTCGAGCCACTTGTGACGCCTTCGCGCGGCCGTTCGAGGCTCGTAGGGCCTCTCCTTCTTCTGTTTCATATCGCTCTTCGACAGGCCTGGCACTCAGACGGAGGGGCCTTGCCGCTATACGCGACGTCTGTCACGAGGCAAACAGGGCCGGCGGTGGCTGACTCCTAACTCGAGAGGTCAATGCCGGCACCGGGCAAAGTTATCATCGAGAACTATCCCAGATAGGAGGAAGGGGCTCGCCGGGCTCTATAGCTGGCGCAGATACCTGAGTCGGCTCCCGATCGGTGGCAGTGCTGATGATGATGTCCGACTCGACTGCCTGTCACTGGCAGGTGGCATAGGACTGTCTGCTGCTCCTTCTGGGACACTCGTGGCCGGCCGCGAAGGCTTATGCCGTCCTCGGGGTCCCCAACGAAGAGAAATAAGTTTTGGCGATCCTGTAATCCGTCAATGTTATCTAGGGCGAAATCGCCGCGTGTTTCCTCTCTTGCTAGGAGCATTCCCAATTTCCAACACCATCGGTGATGACACTAGCTCATCTGTAGCTTCTCATCTCGTGCAATGACGCCGGCGATGTGATGACAGCATGGGGGACCGTACTACTGGCCGAAAGTATTCCGACGTCGCGGTCAAGGCTTGTCAGTCGTCGCGATAGCATCGGGTGGCTGAAGCGATGTGTGATCGTTGTCACATGTGGGTGGTGGTGGTGGTCGTCGTCGTCGAGTTTCATGACGGTGCGAAGAATTTGAGGAGCATGCACTGTCTTTTAGCGCAGGGTACGACGGAATCAAATTATGGAGTGTAAATTATAGATCATACCTGGCGCCGACTGAAATCGTACCTGGCGCGCAGTTCGTCTCTATGTAATTCGTCGATTGCTCGGACTCCTTCTGAAGTTCTGCTCCTTCTTCAGCTCAGCAAGCTGCTGGGGAATCCTGCATGGCAAGGGCCGCTGCCCCACCCCGGAGTTTCCGCTTGCGTGGTTAGCGAACCAGCAGACGCGCTTTGGTCACATCGAGGCCGGTCCAGTATCCATCAGCCAGCCCATCAGCCAATCAACCGAGTTGCCCCAGCCCAGCTGTCCAGCCGAGTTCAGTCCGTCTCCATCGTCCCAAGTCGTAGCCGCGATGTTCCAGCCGTTATTGCAAGCATCAACTTGCAAGGACCGTAGCTCTGGTTCACTTTGGAATTGCGTCCCCTGAGGTTGCACTGCCCACGCTTCACCGTCACCTGTGTTTCCCGAGCCTTGTCGCCTTGTCGCCCTGCATTCACTCACTTCCCTCTCTTTTGTTTCTTCAGTACTTGGCCTCTCCAGTCGTTTTTATTTGTTGGACTAATTCCTATTCTTGCCTGCCTTGTCCCCCAGTCCTAGGCGCACGTGTCGTATGCTCCATGGCTGTCAACGTCTCCATCCTCGGCGACGTCATACAACACACAGGAGTCGCTACATGCGTTACTACATGGAACCCATTGTGTATGAAGAGTCGCCCCTCGCCGACTATCTTCAAGGTGCGCCCGTCAATTACATCATTCGTATTACCTTGTCATTCTAGACGATGCTCCCTGCTCCGTCGTTCTGTTGCGCACGCTGACGTGCTGCTCCATCTTGTTCAGATGGCGGTGGAGGTTCCGAGCCAGACTGGGCGCCCGCCGACAGCTCACCACTTCGACCAGTGTCCTCACATTCCTCCTTCTCCGACTTCCCGCTACATTCTCCGAGCCCCTCACCGTTTGCTCCGACCGGTCGGCCGATGGTCAAGACGAGATTCCGATCCAAGCCCCCCACTGCGTTGCGCACCGATGTGCCCCAGACGACGACAACCTTTCGGATCATCAGAAGGAATTGCTCGGTACGAATGATGCTTCACAGCTGTACATACTCTGACCACATGAGACAATACTGATTCTCACCATGAGGGCCAACAGGCTGCTGTCGTAGCGAGTATCGGTCGTGCCGACAACTCCAAGTTCCTCGAGCAATTCCGGTACACAATCATTGCGTCTCAGCTATTGAGCGGGACCTCCATCTTGGGCCACCGCCCGGCTGCTCCCAGCATACCTTCCGATGCCGCGAACTGTGAAGCCCAGCAGTCAGTCCTGTCGACTCAAGGACTTCTCGCCTCTATACTTGGCGCGCTTGCCATTGCGGTCATACTGAGTTGGGTGTTGGGCAATGGGTCCGCATATATTACACGGAAACGACTCGCCTGTTTCGTAGCGCTTCTAGCAGCCGCGACCTTTATGGGCCAAATCTACATGCGTCGACAATGGCTTCGGTACAGACGGGAGCAATCTCTAGTCGAGATAGGGAGCTTTGTTTCTAATAGTAATGACTTCGACAGCGCATCTGAGGCGACCTTGTCCTTAGTGCAGGAAGTAGAGCTTGTCTCACGGGGCTATCGAATGTAGGCCTGCCCCCAGAGCACGCCTCATATCTCCGTGGTTTTTCTTCGATATCGATACTGACCAACCTGTAGAAGCGCTCCACTGCCCCCCATCAGTAGGTTGGAGGACCGCAATCAGGCTCGCAAATGCGTTCGCCTACGCAAGGCATTGAAACATTCGTTTGCGAATGTGCTCGATGTTTACAAGAAGATGTCCAACACCATCAAAGGGTTTGCGGAACAGACTGAGCTGGACAAGTATTACGACATGTACGATATCAACGACTTGGACATATCCGATGCTCTGCAAGGGTTTAGGGAGAATGAGTTTGAAGACCCCGAGTCTCTTCGCACACTGAAGATTCTGGCCGCGCGATTCCACACCACAAGAAAGATGCTGCTTTGTGCCTTGCTGGCTCTGGATGCGAACGGCGAAGGGTCCGATTTACTCAGATGGAGTACGGCCGTGGAGGTGCTACGAGGTCTAAATGAATCTACTAGGGGAGCTTTCGACAATCTTCGAGCCATCTTGAGTGAAGCGCAGTGTAAGTTTCAACAGTGTCGAGAAGAACCAGGCCCCTCTCTTTGATTTCATCCCACAATCTCATGTTTATCAATACAAACTGACGGCGTTACAGCTTTTCCAACACCACCCACCCCTCAAGGCCCCTTGACGCCAGGCAGGGAACGCTGGCGCTCGCAAGTACGAAAACTGAATTCATTATCTACCGGTATTCGAGGCTTGCAAGCCAAACTACACCTGCTCAGAGAAGAATCCGATCGCGCGCTAGATGACTCGAACGACCTTTCAGAAATAGGACCAAGCCTAATCTCACAATACGAATCCATCGGAGTTGACCTGAAAGAACTCATGACCGCATGGGAGGAGGGCAAAGCGGCTCTCGCGCTCGGAATCGATAGAAACGAAAAGAGATTGTCGTCCATGAGCACGCTCCTCTCGCCACGGAGCTCCCTCAGCGGGCTCACAAGCGTCGAAGAAGGCAACCCCGCAGATGCTCTCAAGGCACTGACGGGCGAATCTCCCCTTGGCTCGGATGTGAATGACGCGCTGGAGCCTGACACGCCCGAGGTTTTCGAGGCAGTGGCACAGCCGCGACATCGGCCAAAGAGTACAATGACCAGGGAAGAGAGGATCATCAAGATGAGGGAAGAGAGGGACCAGAAGGCGCAAGCGCGCAAGCAGATGGATGCCACAAAGGGCATGCTGCGGGAGCTTGAGACGGTCATTAATCTTCGGCCGAGGGGGCGCGTGAGTGCCCCGCCTTCTACGAGAGTTGCATCAATGTGAATTGGGCGGCACATTGAGTCTGTTTCTTGTGATTACCTAGTTTTGGTTTTCTTTGCATTTTCCTCTTCTTCTCCCACTCTCTCTTTTTCCTCATTCTTTCCTTTTTCACTCATTTCCTTTCCTTTGTATTAAAAACCAAAACTGCATCGACTTTGTTGTACAGACATAACTTGCGACAAAAAGCACAGACAGGCGTATGTATTATAAGACATCTGGGAAAGCTCCATGGAGAGAGCTTGGCGTCATTTCCACATTTCATCTTTATTCCATCCTTTCTTTTCGTTTCTTTTCTCACCTTTATTTTTTCTTATGCTTTTAGTTTTGGACAACGGATCGCATAGATGCTCCCGCCCCCCTTTACAGGATTGTTTTTTCTTTGTTATCATAGATTGGGAGGGCAACGGTCCCTAGATAGACTTTGTTTTCTTTTGTGATGTAATGTAAGACGCCGTATTGGCAAGTTCATGGACCATTTGAATTATGGCTTGGCAAGAAGAAGAAGTGGCTGTGTACACATTCAGGCCATCTGATGGATGCCCTTGGTAAAGAAACTTCCAGATGAACCTGTCGCCTTGATTCATCGATTTTGCCGCGTCGAACAATCTGTTGGGGGCCCGATCTTGTGAATAATGAAGCCCTTTTTCATGATGATGAAAGGTGAACACAATTGTGGATGGGTCCGCAACCCGCTCATTAAAACACGTCTCGTGCACAGCGGAAATCCCGACTTCCCGACCAATAGACCCCGCCGCGACGCGTTTAGCCGCGCCTCGCGTGTAAAGTGCTTGCTTGCCACTCGCTCCCGACTTTTGCTCCAACCTTTATAACTCCAACGGTCAACCACTCCTGCTTCTACGTCCAGCTTCTCTCCACACACTCGTGCAATTCCCAAACAAGTCACCTCCAGTGCCTCAGTCGACCTCGGCATTCTAGATCCCGTCCTCTTTCTTTTCTCGTGCTTTCGCCATCACATCGTCTTCCATCCCGCATACCTCGACTTCATTCCATCTTCCACTCCGCTTGTCCGTCCCAGCAGCTCAAAACTAAAAGCCTTAGCCAGTATGTTTTTTTTGTCTGAGAAGCGACATATCACTTCTAGTATCAGGCCATGCGAATTTTTATGGAAGCTAGATGGCTAATTCTTCGCGGCAGAGATGTTGGAAGCACGACTCGAACAGGCTGCAATCCTCAAAAAGGTACCGCTGTGCCCTCTTCTCGATCTGATCTGCCCATCCGCCTCTCAATCCCGCAGGCTGGTGCAACCCTTTCTTCGAACAAATCTGACCACAAGAATCTGCTTCAAAAAATAATAGGTGGTGGATGCCATCAAAGATTTAGTTCAAGACTGCAACTTTGACTGCAATGACTCGGGTATCGCCCTCCAGGCCATGGACAACTCTCACGTTGCCCTGGTCTCCATGATGCTAAAGGCCGAAGGCTTCTCGCCCTACCGATGCGACCGCAATATTGCGCTGGGTGTCAACCTGACATCGCTGACCAAGGTCCTGCGCGCGGCCCAGAGTGATGACAATCTCACTCTCAAGGCTGACGACGCACCCGACGTGCTGAACCTGTTGTTTGAGAGCGTCGACAAGGACAGAATCAGCGAGTATGACTTGAAACTTATGGATATTGATCAGGAGCATTTGGGTATCCCAGAGACCGAGTATTCGGCCACCATTTCGATGCCTTCGGCCGAATTCCGAAGAATCTGCACTGATCTGGCCGCCATGTCTGAATCTGGTATGGTGCTCAAATTTCCTTCCCTCTTTCTTTCTTCCACCCTTTCACTCTTTCACCCTTTCTTTATGGCTGTGGTGTTGAGTAGTGCACGTGCTTACCAATGATGTAGTCAGTATTGATGCGTCCAAGGATGGCATCAAGTTTTCTTGCAACGGCGACATTGGCAACGGTTCCGTTACTCTGCGCGGCGTGCAGGACATAGAGAAGCCCCAGAACAACATCGATATTGAGCTGACTGAGCCCGTGTCCCTGGTTTTCTCGCTCAAGTACCTGGTCAACTTCTGCAAGGCTTCATCCCTATCGGATCAAGTCAAGCTTTGCTTGTCGAGCGAGGTTCCTCTGCTAGTTGAGTACAACGTGTCGGGAAGCAGTTACTTGCGCTTCTACTTGGCCCCAAAGGTGTGTTATGACCGTGATGTTCCGACATTTTTACGGAAAGCACCCTCTTTTCCTGTCTAGTTGTCATTTGTGCTGACTTGCTGTGCTGCAGATCGGTGACGAGGAGTAAAAAGACAAGTTGGGTATCAAAAAAAGCACAAAGTCTCGATAGTACAGATCAAGATGGGCTGGGAGTCTTGGTAGCGACGGGGTTGAATAAATAGTATCAATAGCCTCGTTATTGTACTTGCTACGTGGATGAAGCAGGTCAGTCGGTAATTGGGAAGGGAAGCATGCAGTGCCGAGTCAAGGGCACGCAGCAATATTGAATCGACTTGCCGCGGATTTTAGAAAAGGGACCGTAGGCGAGGGCGGATAATGGAATCTAGTGAACTGGTGATGGCTAGGGCTGGACTGGGCGTAGCTGTTGGTAATTCGTACGTTGGTGATGGGCGCGAAGCCTACCTACTTGCCTCGAAGACGTGGATGGAGAAGATGCATTTTACGATGACGAACTGCCCATATACTAAATGATATTTCGTTGCACTGATGCTTCACAGAGTATGGTAGAGTTTTTTTGAACAGATTGTTTAGACAGAACGTCTGCCACATCTGACGACAGCCGTCACTTCTCACTCCCGAAAGACCCCACTCCAAGTTGGTGGTGCCAAATCTGAAGGATCAGAGACCAATTGACGTCTTATCTTCAATTCGCCCTCGCTCTTTGCCCACTTCTTAAATTCTCAGCGCTGCCTCGAACAAAGGATAAGGCGGCCTACTGCCTAGGTAGACTTTGGGCCAGACCGTTGTACATTCCTACATTCCCTGCTCTGGTGCGCGTCTCAAGGAAGTGCTACTGAACCACACGCGCCTTTAAGACAACGGCGGGATCTCCGTGGGGTGAGAAGCCGAGGCAAAACGCTGTTTAACAGCCAAGCGCGGGGCAAATATTTCAATTCTCAGGCTGTCCAGGTTACCCAAGGGGGAAAGCCGGTGCAGACAATGACCGACGATCAAGTGACCAGAGTCTTGGCCGTGGCTAGCCATGTATGATTTCTTTGAACCCTTGTGTGCTTTCCTACGTCCGCTTGACGGGGTCGCACGGGCTGTGTCTAACTGACCTGCTCTCGATAGGTCGTTTCTGGGTACGAGATTCTCATGAATATCCGCTGAAGACAGTTAAAACGAAGAGTGTTGCATCTTGGCTAATATTCAGGATCTTGTGAACCCACCACCCACCAAACCAACAGATATGTCGGGAACAAAATCGCCGTTTTCGTCCTTCAGTCCCTAGGCTATGATGTCGCTGGTCTCAACACCGTGCAATTCAGTGAGTTCGATCCCATCCCATCCGGCTCTGCTCCCTTATTTCCCATACGAAAACCCAGATTATCATCACTACTGGGATTTTGTACGTTGGTCTGCTTATTGACAACAGAATCCAAACCACAAAAGGTAATCACACCGGCTACGGCCAATGGACCGGAACGAAAGTCTCGGCTCAGCAAATCACGGACCTGTATGATGGTCTGCGCCAGTCGTACCTCGATGACTTTGACATGATGCTCTCGGGGTACATACCCGGTGCCGAGGCCGTCGTCGCGGTGGGCAACATTGCCAAGGAGCTCAAGCAGAAGCATGCGGGTTCACCGAACCGGTTCTTCTGGGTGCTGGATCCGGTCATGGGGGATAATGGTAGGATTTACGTGGCGGAGGAGGTGGTGCCTGCGTATAAGGAGCTGGTTGGGTATGCGGATTTGATTCTGCCGAACCAGTTTGAGGCCGAGTAAGGAATTGTCCCTCTATCCGCTTCTGAAGGAGACAGGAGTAGAATGTAGCTCCCTTGCTCTTCTTCCTTCTGACTTGCGCTTCATTCCATTCTATACGTTTCTACTCTTCTGCGCGCACAAGAAGTACGTGGGTTACTAACTGCTGCTACTTCTTCAAGGCTCCTCTCCGAAGTCAAGATCCAGGACATGCAATCTCTCAAGGCAGCCATTCAAGCCCTCCACGACACTTACAACATCCCCCACGTCGTCATCACGTCCGTTCACTTCTCCCTGCCCGGACAAGCCCCTGAGGAACTCTCCGTCGTCGGATCAAGCATGACCTCCGCCGGCAAAGCGCGCCTGTTCCAAATCATGTTCCCGTCCATCGACTGCTACTTCAGTGGCACGGGCGACATGTTTGGCGCGCTGATCACTGCGCGGATGCGCCAGGCCGTAGGGGATATACCCGGCTTGATCGATCGTCCCAGCTGGAGGAGCGACGATGCCGTCTCGGCCGTCGAGCTGCCCCTTGCGCGGGCCACAGAAAAGGTCGTGGCGAGTATGCATGAGGTGCTGGCCAAGACAAGGGATGGCATGCTCAGCGTTATGGAGCGGACGAGGAGTGGCCTGACGGAGGAGCAGCGGGGGAGTGGTACGGGAGAACAGCAGATTAGGTCCAAGGCTTCGGAGCTGCGGCTTGTGCAGAACTTGGAGAGTCTACGGAATCCGTCTGCCAAATTTGATGCGCGGGCGATATGAGACGGTTTTTTTGTTTGTTTGCTAATCGAGGGCCTGGATAACAATACAATGTTAGGCGTTGGTAAGCGCATTTACTCTCGAACTTATAATATATTGTACACATCCCACCCCAAGTAGCTAGCTATGTGACCACTGACGAGGCATATATTTTTGCTATCCCAATTTTTTTTCTATTCCACTTATTCCATTCCTTTTTATGTATCCTATCTCTTCGTCTCTCATGCCACATTCGCAGCAAAACCCCCGGTGCTCCCAAAGCCCCCTGCTCCCCGCACACTCTCCTCCAGCTCTGCAACCTCCACCACCTCGGGCGTGTAGATGCGCTCGATGATCAACTGCGCCACCCTGTCTCCTTCCTGAATCTGAAAGTCCTCCTCCGCATGGTTGAACAGCAGAACCTTGACCTGGCCCCGGTAATCCGCATCAATGACGCCCGCGCCAGTGTCAATGAAGTGTTTGCTGGCAAGGCCAGAGCGGGGGGCGATGCGGCCGTCTATTAGGGAGAGAAGATACAAAAAACCCCGCATGTTAGTATCTTTTTGCCCTTGTCTTACTTATCATTCTCTATATAATCCCAGGTAGTAGGGACAAGAAGCTTAAAAAAGATCGAAAACGCAGGAGAAGAAGAGGGGGGGTGGGGGAGAAGACGGGATTAAGGACGCACATGTTCCTGCGGGCACAGCAATGGAAATGTCCGTGTCGACGAGGACTTTGCCCCGTCCCGGCACAACAGTCTGCTTCGCAGCATAGAGGTCGTAGCCGGCAGCAAAGGCACTCCCGCGAGTGGGCAAGCGGGCTTTGTCGGAAAGCTTCTTGACTTGGAGAGCTGGAGTGGAGGGGTCCGCGTCGGTCTTGACGCGCTTGGCTGGTGGTGAGCCAGTGGTTTGGGCGGGCTGTGCGTCGGACATGGCTGCGGAGAGACGAGATGATACACTACGACGGATCGAAAGGTGAAAGAGAGGATTAGATGTTTCGGGGATGAAGAGAAGGTCTGGGTGTCTATCTAGATACATATAATTTCTACGAGGGCATTTTGCTGCAGCTGTATGCGAGGGAGACGCGTTTGCTGACGCGAAACTGGCGGGTCTGCAGCTGTACAGATCCCCGTCAACTTTCAAGGCCGTGCGCTGCAAAGCTGGGGTGGGGTCTTAGAAGTCACCAATCACGGGCACCTCTGGGATCGCCTAAGCTCCCGTGCGGCCCACATCAGGTGGAGATTAGACTGGGTCACGGACGGCAGGGAACCGCAGTTGGGCAGAGGCAGTCACGTGGTGGAGCATGTCGCTGGCAAGTTAGGTAAGGTGAGATGATGGATGTGTACCAAGGGAAAAAAAAATCTGACTTTTTTTTCACTGATCTTTTCCGACAACATTCACTGTGACATCTTGGCATTCTAATTTATTACGAATATACGCCGTACACAGAAAGCCACATCGAGCGTGAAAGATTGCGTTTCACATTCTGCTCTTAGAATCTTGTTTACTTTCTTCTTCGCACCTAACAGTTGCAAGACGAACTTACGGTGCGACAAATCATGGATCTCGCCATCCCGACTCTCGAAGGGCCCTTCGAGACTGTCGTCTTCCTCGGTGACCGCATGGATTGGTCACCATGGTACGATGATGTGAGCGAAATTTCTCGATTCCTCAATATCTGGGAATACGTCGACCCGGCCACGCAAGACGTTCCCCTCGAGCCGGCCGAGCCCACCATGCCTGAGCGGCCGTCTCTGGAATACGGGGCCAAAGAAGGCCCTTCCGAAACCGATGGAAGCTCTGAAACGCGGGAGCGACAAGATAATGCCATCGCCATGCGCACATATGATGTTCTCTACGAAAAATATCGCATTGACACAGCTCGGTATCTTGCGGACCTAGCCGAGTACACGAGGCGCAAAGATAACCTCCAGAAACTCTACCGCATCATGTACAAAAGCCTTTCCCATCGGTACAGGTCTTACCTCAAGCTGGATGATGCGAAGACCCCTCGCGACGTGATCAGAACATTGCAACAGAAGATCAGGCCCAAGAACAACAAAGACAGCGCCGCAGCTGCTCTACGAACTTTCAACAGCAAGCTCAAGGTGCAACCGGACGATGATAAGCACGGATTCATCGAAGGAATTGCCTTGGCGGTCGTAGACCTGCTTCACTGTCAGGGGAACAAGTTGGATCAAGGTTCCGCCGTCAAGAGCCTGTTGCAGGCGTTACAGGTTCTTGACGAAGCCTTTGCCAAGACCTGGTTGCATAAGGAGGGCAAATGCGGCCTGTTGGATATAGTGGAGGACTTCAAATACAAGTTGAGACTGCAGTATGACGACAGTAGCAAGAACATAAAGGCACGTCTTCCGCAGCACCCGGCCTTCAAAGAGTACCCGTGGCACTATCAGCCCGCCAAGGACAAGGAGGACCCATGGCTTCAGTCCGTCGGCAAACCTGCGTCATCTCTGCCTATCAATGAGGATGCGTTCCCTCATTTCAACAAGAAGATCGCGTCGCCTCAACCGGATAAGAACAACGCGTCGCACCAGCCCGCCCAGAAAGATGAGTTGCCCAAGCAGGGTGCAAAGAAAGAAAGGGTCAAGAAAGCCAACGTCACCAAAAATGGCACATCCGGCAACGACAACCACGCATCACCACCAGCCGCAGCCAAAGCAAAAGAGACTTCCGGCCCCGCCAAGTTATCCATGAGAGCCTGCCCAGGCTGTGATTTGAAGCACCTCATGCGCGACGACGCTTGGTGGGAGAACTGCTACATCTACTGGGAACTCAGCGGCGTGGGCAACATACCGAGCCATTTCCACGCCCAACAAAAGAGACTGCAGCTGGCCCTCGCGCGTCTCCAGGAGCACCCCGATGAGATGAGACGCGCCGAGGAGTGGGCAAGCAGGAAGACGGGAGGCGCTCCCAAGAAGCTTGATACTACTGCCGCTGACGGCAATTCCAATGGCCATTTTGAACCTAATGCGCGCGACACCCGGAAAAAGCAATGGGGCGACAGTCCCGTCGACGCCGAGGTCGATGCCGATGCTTGGGGCAATGCTGGTGCTCATACTGATGCCAATGCCAATGCCAATGCCAATGCCAATGCCAGTGTGCGCGACACACGAAA
Source organism: Claviceps capensis (assembly GCA_018360045.1). Taxonomy (NCBI): domain Eukaryota; kingdom Fungi; phylum Ascomycota; class Sordariomycetes; order Hypocreales; family Clavicipitaceae; genus Claviceps; species Claviceps capensis. The sequence continues at coordinate 10,631 of SRPN01000182.1, read as the reverse complement.
AAAGCAATGGGGTGACAGTCCCGTCGATGCTGATGCTGACCTTTGGGCCAACGCCGGTGCGCGCGACACACGAAAGAAGAGATGGGGTGACAGTCCCGTCGATGCTGATGCCGACCTTTGGGCCAACGCCGGTGCGCGCGACACACGAAAAAAGCAATGGGGTGACAGTCCCGTCGATGCTGATGCCGACCTTTGGGCCAACGCCGGTGCGCGCGACACACGGAAGAAGCAATGGGGTGACAGTCATGTCAATGCTGATGCCGATGCCGATGCCGATGTTTGGGCCAATGCCAATGCTGATGCTGCTAATACCTATACCAATGTCAAAGAAAATGCCAACCCCAACCTCAACCCCAAAGGCAAGTCGAAAGGCAAACCCAAAGGCAAATCCAAGCCTCAACACGCACCGCCCGCAGAGGAGCCCCAGAACGAGACGCAGTACGAGTCTGGTGTATGGACCATGTGGTAGAGGCCATAGGGCGGCCGCAACATAAGAGATGATTTAGACATGTCAGCAAAGGATGTACTGTATTGTATGAGGGAGTTTGAAATGGCTTTGCTTCTGGTGTGCGGGTAAACTTCTCTTGAGATGGGGATTGAAATGCGTCATCTTGTATTCGGTACTTTCAAAGGTGTGCCTGCTTATTGAGCTCGGAGACCTGCGAGTGGGGTCAGGAGATCCCAATGTAATGTTTTCTGATCTTTTGATCTTCTGTCTTCTCTTTTTGTTTCCATGAGACCTATGCGTTAATTCCTGTCATGAGGGACCATGACATCTGTTGTTTTTTGTTATAGACCCTTCAAGATTAATCTATGTTATTAATGAGAACAAGAAAAAGCTGCTTCCCTCTCAATTCTCCAGATCCCTCCCAAAGTCAATTAGTCGTAACCTGTTTGCATCTTTGGGATGAAACTGAGCCACTTTGGACCGTACCAAGAATCTCGCTGCCGCGGACTCCCTCTCCAGCGTTACATACGATGCCGAGTTGTCCCCCTTTGCTTGCATGAGCCGGTTCAGCAATTCCTCCATGAGGTCGCGCATCTCTCTTCCCGCCGTAGAGATTTCCTCGTCTCCGTCCATCCTATCCTGCTGGCGCGTGTTGCGCGTGCCCCAAATCTCGTCTATGCGTCTCTGTCTCTTGTCTCCATCCGCGCCTTTTGCCTTGATGGGCTTGCCCTTGTCGTTGAACCCGGCGGCCAGTTCATCGGGATCAACTTCCATCATCTCGCCTACGACGGGCCCGCCTAGTTCCTCTGCCGCAAGCATGGGCGCAAGCTGGTTGTCGTTGAAGTCGAGCAGCGCCTTCATGAGGCTTTTTGTTTCCTCGACGTATTTCTTCCTCTTGGCCCTCAAGTCGTCCATTTTCTCGCGCGCGCTGTCCTCGGGCCTCATCTCTGCCTTGGACCGCAACTCCTCTCTAAGGGCTGATATGCGGGCGCTGAGCGCCTCGGTCAGTAAGTGATGGTCCTTGAGGTTGGTGCGATCTGATTCGAGTTGCTTCCTCTCGGAATCGGCAGCGCCGGCCTCAGACTCTAGATAGGCCCTGGATTCGATGATGGTCTGATGAGCGCGCCGGAGCGCGAGGAGGGCGGGTAACACCGAGCCTGCAAAGGGCAGAAATGGCTCCGACGCGTTGATGTCGGTGAGTGCATTTTCAATGACGATGGCTTGGTCTTCGGCCGTCAGGGGCGGCAAGTCATGTTGAGTAGAGCGTAGCTGGAAGAGAATTAGTGACCGTGAACGAAGACGCGTTGAGCGAGAAGGATGAGGAAGAGGCTCAAACGAGTCACACACGCGCACACACGTACTTACGCTGTTTAACTCTTCCTGGTGTTCGCGCACTTTGCGCTGAAGCTCTCTCAAAGTATAGTCCAAATTGGCGGCATAAATGTCGGCCTCGGCATCGCGCGACTGTTCATCCATTGCGCGTAATCAAATCCATGCACGCATGTACGGGGAACGTTGGGTTTGTGTCACTCATGGATCACGTACGAGGCCAAACGTCGACAAGAGCAGACGGGCCGTTCAAAGCTGCAGTTGGCCTTATGCCGTGTTGCCAGACATCCACCCGTCCGAAATCTTCTTTGCCAGGAAAAGGAAGCCGAGGGGCTCGTCCCCAACCTGATGATGGGTCCAAGTTCTAGAGTTACGCAAGCATACGGAGTACACTGGCATCAAAGCTCCCACATACATTCAAATACATCACACGCCCTTACGGCAGATTATGGCCCGTCCGTTGATTGAATTTACTGATTTAGATTGCTTCAATCCGTTTGTCTTGATGAGGCCTTCTTGGGGCCGCGCCGCCCCAACACGACTAGGTAAGTGGGGAATCGGACGCACCTGCCATTTCTGTCTCACATTCGGCAGGGAAAGCGCGTGCACGTGATTTTTGCACTCGCGCAGAGCAGGAAAGCTGTAACAGCTGCCTTCCCTTCCACAAAAGGCTCCGCTGAATTCTCCATCATTTCTCCGCCCGAGTTGTCTTCTTGATTCCATCCACCGACACAGCCCTCATCATCGCGACGGCTTGATTTTCATCGTGCATGTGGTCGATCATCAAGAACTCTTTGCGATTCATTTGAGCTTCGAAATTTGGCCACCCGCTCGATACTACTCACCGCGCTGCTACGCCGTGGACCCTGTTTTCGGCTTCCACTGCGCCCTTTGCGATATCCCGGACCTCCCTGTTTTCTCTCGGTCGGGGCTGCATCAACCAGCTTCATTTGCAACCCTCACCATCTGGCTCGACTGCCAACGACGTTCGATCATCAACTCTGAGAAAGAATAATAGAAGAGGACAAGTCTGCTTGCCGAAGGTTTGGTTCGAGCTCAAAGCTTTACTCTTCCATATCCTCGTTCGGGAATCTCCCATTTCCTATTTATTTGCCAGCCAAGCAACACTATCATCGCACGTTCTTCCCTACTCCCGCTTAGTTGATACTCCATCACCGGGAAAGTTGCTCTACTGCGGAAAGCTTCTGGCGCTTCGGCACCCTTTTTATTCAGCCTCCAAGCCGAAAGACTTTGAACCTCGTTCGAACCTCTTTCTGTTTAACACCTCTTGACCCTTTGCCTTTACACCCTTGGTCTGCGCCTTCCGCTCCTCGTCATCGCGACATTTAAAGTCAAGTCAAATCACTCAGTCACATCACGCGCAATAAACTATCACTCGATCCCAGCGAACTCGTCACTACACCAGCACGTTTTCCTTTGAAAACCCCTGAGTGTAGATAAAAAAGGCGTTGAATATACAGAGGGAAAAAAAAAAGAGATTCTGGCAATTTGCAAATCCTAGCTTTCTGCCTTAAGTGAAGAACGGAAGACGCGCCTCGAATACCCCGTGGTACTTGTGATTACGTTCTTACATCAAGCACATCGAAACCACGCCAACTACAAACAACATAACCGAAATGTCTCCCTCCCCGCCACCTTCAACCTCGACCAAGCGTCCTCTTGAGGAGGAGGAGGCTTCGTCGCCTTCGCGCGCGACAGATCAACCCGATGCCAAGAGGCCAGCCCTCAATAAAGTCATCAAGCCCGATGAGGAGATGGAGGCCAATGAGCCCACGTTGGACATGGTCGACACGAATGGAGACAAGGCTACAAACGGCACCACACCGGCCGCTCCCGATGCAGATGAGGCTGCCGGTGCCAGTGCCAGTGCCACTGTCCCTGACTCCCCGTCTGTGTCTGTCGCCCCAACAACTGCAGCTGCAACTGCAGTTGCAACGGCCACTCCCACAGACGCCGCTGGCGATGGCAAGGCGCCTGGTATGTCGGCCGCACAGGCAGCAGCCAGTGAAGAGGCTGTCAATTCAGCCGCCGCTCATGATGAGACGTGCTGGATTCACATTCGTGCTGTCATTTCTAGTCCTGAAGCCGCCACGATTATTGGCAAAGGCGGCGAGAATGTGTCCAAGATTAGAAAAATGTCGAATGCTAAATGCACCGTCAGCGACTATCAAAAAGGTGCCGTTGAGCGCATCTTGACAGTCAGCGGCATAGTGGATGCTGTTGCCAAGGTTTGGACCACTAACCCCAACATACATGTTGTTTCTCTGTGACTGACGTTTGTGGTGGTAGGCGTTTGGATTAATTATTCGCACACTCAACAACGAGCCTCTTACCGAGGCTTCGACTGCCTCGTCCAAGACGTACCCGCTTCGCCTTTTAATCCCGCACATCCTCATCGGCTCCATCATTGGTAAGGGAGGCGCCAGGATTCGGGAGATCCAGGAGGCTTCAGGCGCTCGGCTCAACGCTTCAGATTCGTGTCTGCCCATGTCCAGCGAACGGTCTTTGGTGGTGATGGGTGTTGCTGACGCGGTACACATTGCCACGTATTACGTGGGCAGCACGCTGCTCGAGCAGCTCAACGAACGATTTGGCGGCCCAGCGGCTTCTGCCTATGCTACCCGCAGTGGTGCACCAGCTGGTTCGATTCCTGGGGGCATGCAGGTCGTTCCATATTCCCCTCAGCCAGCAAGTGGCCATTATGGCCGAACTGAAAACTATGGTCGTCACCAAGATCGTCGCACGCAGATGGCCCCAGCTGCTTACCAACCCCATTTCCCGCACGGAGGAGCTGCTCCCAACCCAGCGGCCATGCAATACGGCGGGCCACAAGCGGGATATGGAGGAGCGCCCCATGCTCAACAGCATATGCCTCCACACGTTGGGCCCCAACAGCATGCAGGCCCCCAAGGACAGCCGATGCACACGGGAATGCCTGGTGGGCCGCTGACACAACAAATATACATCCCCAACGACATGGTCGGCGCCATCATTGGCAAGGGCGGCCAGAAGATTAATGAGATACGCCAGATGAGCGGCAGTGTGATAAAGATCAACGAGCCTCAAGATAATAGTAATGAGAGGCTGGTGACCATTACCGGCACTGAGGAGTGCAACAGGATGGCGCTGTACATGCTCTATTCCCGACTCGGTAAGCATCTCCCCAACAATGAATTGTTTTTGTATTTCCCGTCCCTCAAAAGGGAGCTCTCGAAACAGACAAGCTGTAAGCTAACCAGCGAACTATGACAGAATCGGAAAAGCATCGTGTATAAATGGCGAGGTGGGGGTTTCATCAAGAGTAAGTCGAAATACATGGCAGCGTTGTTGCTTGTCCATGTTGTAAGAGGTATGGGAAGACGTGGAAGACGCAATCATCAAGAGGCGTCTTCAGAGTGGGCGGTGGGCAACAACTAAAAAGCAAACACTGCAAAGCTTCGATGGCGTCTTGTTCTCGTGGTCCCGCTCGTCTTGCGGTCCCATCATGACCGCCCGAGTACGGTAGAACAGTGGGCGTCGATGAGGGAAACTGTTCTTTCTTTTCTTTGGTATCGGTTTTTCTATCTTGGTTTTCCCTAGTTTGATATTTCTTTTCGTGGGCCAAAACATCACAGCTGATGGGATTTATCATATCCTGTTGGCCAGAAAGAGAAATGGAGTTTTATGGGCAGTATCCTGGGCTGCATATAAACAAGAGTATTATTGATGAAGCGCATGTTGCTGATGTCTAGATGTGTTGTTCCGTGACGAGCATAAATGACTGTGGTCCGTGGGGCAGAATCATGGTGCTTGTTTGTTTGTTTGTGAAGGGCTATCCCAGAGTATACATGGATGGATAGAGATGTACGAACAGCACGGCCGCGTAGAACATGTCGTGAGTGAGTTATGTTATATCAAATGCCTCGTTGCCTGGTTGAAGCCCTCGACTCTCGAGTACATGATTTGAATGGCAAATACGATTTAATTTCAACGCTTCGGTATCTAGTTTAAGCAGGGGCTTTGCCTTCCCTCTTTATCCGTGTAGCCCATCTAAAACAACGCAGGAGAACAAGAATGACGAGGCAGGCATTGCTCGTGTCTGTGTATCATAAATCATGCGTGACGATATGAAAAGGGTGGAGGATACATGTTTTCGAGTCTTTTTAGCTGGACGTGGTACTGTGGGTTGGTCAGCGTTTTGTCCTCTCAGTGTGCGTGTATGGGTGTGTGCCCATATTCAGCTTGCATCCATTGACGGACACTAGATGTATTGTTGAGAAGGGAGACTGACCATGTCTGTTGATTTGACCTCTTTTCTGAGCTGTGTATTGCTGTCGAGTACTACACGGGCGTGTTGTGTTAGTCAACTCAGCACGGTTGGTGAATGCTGCTGAATTTTCCAGCAACTACACTCCGCGTAGAGCAGATGGCGTAGTGAAGTATTGTGTCTGTCGACAAGTTGTGTGTGTGTGTGTGTGTGTGTGTGTATACGGAGAGAGTATGTATTGGTGATGGATGGATGGATGGATGAATGCTACTAACCCGTCTCCCCAGCCCTCTCCGCCAAATGAGCCCCCTTAGTACTATCCCAGCCAAGCATCATACTCACCGTCTTCCCCTCGGACGGATGCGCCGCATCATGCATCAACACATCATACTGCCCATAAAACGAGCCATGATGGCCCGGCAGATGCGCCACCTCCACACTCTCCGCAAAGGGCTTCATGCGCATCTCCAGCCACCGATCCGACGCGCCATACGCGGTAAACACCTCCGTGCAGGGCGCATTCAGTGCCGCGCTCAGACTTCCGCGCACAACGGCCTTCCAGAAAACATATGTGTCGACGACGGACCGGAAGGAGGCGATCCAGCGGGTGAAGCTCGGGGAGGCGAGGAATGCATCGTGGGCGGCTGCCGAGGCCCAGCGTATGACCCATGTCCAGCGGCCGCGGCGCTCGAGCTGTTCGCCTAGGTAGCTTGAGGAGACGCCGGGCATGGCTTGGAGGCGGCGACAGACATCGCGGAAGGAGAGGGGGAGTTCGTTGCTGGTGGTTTGGTGGAGGGATGATTTGAAGGTGAAGACGGCGACTTGGATGAGTTGTTGCGAGACGGTATGTTGTTTAAGAATGCAGTTCATGTTTGCGGTTTGAATTATTCTTTTATTTTATTGTCTCTTTTCTTTTTCTTCTTCTTTCTTTGTTTTTTTTTTCTCTCGTATCCCTTTCCTCTATTGTAGATTTCGCGGTTTCTCGTCAAGCATGCACACGGGCGAGTGTCGGACAAAGGTTCCCCAAGCACAGAGCCGTTTGTCGGTTCTCGTTCCCCGGAATGGCGAGTCGGGGGACTTGGATGTTGTAGGCGGAGATGATGAACGGGATGCACGCAACAACAGCGCAAATTCGATATGGAATGAATCAAAGGTGAACCTGTTGAAACAGCGATAAGTAAAAAAGGACAAGAAGAGAAGAACGGGCGACAAGTAAGCGTCGAGAGGGACAGAGCCAGGATAATGTAGGACGGACAAGCCGTACCGTACCAGTCAAGTCTGATATTCTGTGTGACAGGCAGTCGCAAGTACCCAACGACGAAATCAGGCAGGCCTCGGTATCAGTTGCATGAAAGATAAAAGACCACACAACAAGAATCGCCTTGTACGATCGGCTGGTTTCACCGGAAAGACGAGGCGCACAACAGCTGATGTGTTATAACGTCACCCAAGACCAGAATATGTATACGTAGGTCCCCTGACAAGAACAAGCACGAATCGACCAGCAAGGAGAGCGAGCAATCAGTGCAGCAACAGCGCAGCGCAACAAAAGCAAAGTAGAGTAAAGTAGAGTAAAGTAAAGAAAAGAAAAGAACAAAAGATAAAAGAAAGCAAACGCTCAACCGGGAATCGCACATCCAGCAAACTGCCAAAATCGAGCACCACGAAATCCGGGGAGCGATAACGGACGACTCCCCTCCGCCGGCGCCTACCTAATGTTCCTAGGTACATTCCTTAACTTACTACATGTATATATGTATATATAACTGACAAGGTCCCTACCTGGGGCCGCCGACTCTGCTCATTACATAAGTCGACGACAAGTCTCTTCCAAAAACGGAAGATATACTTTTTCGGACCGTTAATCCGTGACGCCGTGACGCCGTGACGGCCCCCTTGGCCTCATTCTGGTGGACACTGGAAAGCAAAGAACATGTCGCCACCACAAGGTCCAAGCCTAGAAGCTGGCTGTTCTTCCGCGACCGATTGCCGCCCCCCCCCCCCTCTTGCGTTTTGGCTCCCCTTGCCATTCTTTTTCCAAGTTCCCGAAGGCCCGCAGAAAAACAAACCTCCTCCCGGGTGCGCGATCTTGCGCGAGCTCGGAGGGTTTCGTCTCGCTCAGTGGGGACGGCCTTGCTGGACTTTGCTACATGTTGTACGGAGTACGGAGTACAACATATACCTATACAGAGGGAGGGATGGATATTTACTCCGTAGTTTGCGTGTTGTTGTGTGTACAGTGTGTGCTTCCATCCAGGGACCAGCAGAAGATCTTGGACAAAACTGTGCAAAGGCCGGAAACCAGGATCTCGGCCACAAGTGTCCAGGCTGCCTTGCCTGCCCTCTCTGCCCTCTGCCCAGTGAAGCTCGTTTCCGACCGGACTTTTGGCCTGTCGCCGATAAAGGGGGAATGCCGAGCCGAGGAGAACAAAGGACGGGGGTTGTTAGGGCAGATCGGTGCGTGGCAGGCTGCAGGCTGGCCGCGGACCAGTTGTGGGTCGATCTGCTCTGCGGGCAAGAGTTTGTCTGAAGCTTCAGCCTTCAGCCTTCGAGCCCTCCGAGTCCGGCAACTCCACTTCCATGTATGTACTACGTACCTGGTCCGGCAACGGAGTACGGACACGAGTTTGTCGATAAAGGAACGGCCAACGAACAGAAAGAGAGGTGCTCTTGTCTTGTTGAGTTGCGAGTTGTGACTTACAATTTGTAGTATGTACGTATCACTTATGTGGTATTCAGTGCGGATTCTAGCGACTCTGTCTGCCGTGTCCGGCGATTCTCTATTCAGCAAACAAGACGACCCTGGCTCCTCCTGAAAGTATGTAAACCGACTGGCAATCTCGGCTTGCGGCGATATAGGATCGGGGCTAGTCCCCCCGACATCGCTGCTGAGCAAGTCGCTCTTCAACGTCATGGGTTTCTCCGCCGGTAAAGGGGGCTTTCCCTCTGTCCGGTGCCAAGGCCGCCCTCATTACCTACCAGTGAAGTCTTTTCATGATCAGTGTCGTGCAATTGTAACAGCCATCAGCCTATCAACCTCGCATCAAACAGGGCGAGATGGAGGCGCGCGGCGAGTGCGGGAGATTCATTGGGCAAGCCCGTTTTATGCTGAGCGACCGTCGGACACAATCAATATGTCTCGCCCAAACGGTTGACATGTCATAGATTACTGATCAGCGACATGCCACCCCAGTTTGAGATTATGCGATTGGAACTCAGTCTACAGATGTCGATGTGATTCCCAAACGTCTTGTATCATAGACTAAATACGAGCGCATGCAATGACCCCTTCACCACGCACGCAGAGAGAAATCCATGTGCGGAAATGCAGAAAGTTTTCTGCCCTTTCTGGAGGCATCACATGCAAAAGAGTCATAATGGAAGCCGGCATAGGCGCCGGTCGGTCTCTAAGGCCGTTGCGTCGACCCGATTTGGGCCGAGCGGGTGCTATGAACGACGAGTAAAAACATGAACGCGGAACTCCTTTACCCCCTTTTGACTGATATCTTCATGAACATCTTAAAAACACAAACAAAAAGACGGGCTCCTCAGCCATCAGCATTATCGGACGATGCCGTCAAACCTCTGCTTGAACCACTTCACGGTTTCGTCCCGCTTGATGCGGTGGCTGGCACCGATGGTGTTCTTCATGCGACGGCGGCGGGAGACGCGCTCTCCAGGGCGGGTCATACAGCAGTAAAAGTCCATGCCGTAGATTCCAATTGAGGGGTCGTACTTGATACCCAGATCGATGTGTTCGCTGATACCAAATCCAAAGTTACCAGTCTCGGAGAAGTTGCGCTTTCGCAACTCGTACTCCTTGACTTTGAGCCCACGCTCGAGGATTTCCTCAGCCTAAAACCCCGGTTAGCTCGCCAGTCTGGCGCAGACCCCCCAAGTTGGCCTGATGACCGAGGTAGTAAGGGCTCTGGGGAAATCTCGTCTGCGATGCTCACCTTAGGGCCACGGACAGTCACGTGGACTGCAATTTTTTCATTGCGTCTGATACCAAATGTTCGGACGGTATAGCGGGCCTTGCCTGTTGAGAATGAATTAGTTACCGCTCACTGCCGAGATGCAGGTAGATTCATTGAGAATTTTACATACTGTAGACAGGTGTCTGCCCAGACAACTGCTCGAGCACCTTGGCGGCGCGGGTCAATCTGTCACCGGACTCGCCGACGGAGATATTCAGAACGAGCTTCTGAATCTTCAACTCCCGCATGGGATTGTTCGCTTTCTCGGACGACATCGCTACCGTAGATGTGCAAGTTTGTTGGAAGACGTTTGTTGAAGCTTGCGACAAGAATTTTGGTTGATGCAAATGGGCTGGTCGTTCCAGTTATTAGGGATTAGTTGACAATGCTTGTGAGCTCTGAGAGATTTCGAGGGTTGAGTGCCCTCAACTCCGTAGCTATAGAGGCGAAGCGGAAAAGTGGGACCGGGGGCGCGGGAACTTGTCACTCACACACAATTCATTGTCATTTCATGTCATTCAGATGAGGGTGACGTGATCACATGGCGCACATACCCTATATGGAGACGCTGCTTGTTTTTTTTTTTTGGGGGGGGGGGGGGGGGGGGGGA
>SRPN01000181.1:0-48998 GCA_018360045.1 Claviceps capensis | reverse complement strand
CACAAGACCACGTGACTTGCGTCGCAGACCCCCCTTCAGTTTTGCCTATTTTTGGCGCGCACTGGCACAGCTTCGCGTCACTGCATTTTACTTATACGAAGGGCCTTTTCAGCTTTCTTCATGAGGGGCCCCGCCCAGTTCTTGGGATTGGGCCAAAAGACCCAGCATTCAAGTTCTGTGTACCTCCTTATAGAGTCATAGACAGATATCTGGTCAGAACTCAGACCTCAGACCTCAGACCTCAGACCTCAGACCTCAGACCTCAGACCTCAGACCTCAGAACTCTGGGTCTCGAAATGTGAATGGCGGCAAGTACCTACTCCTGCGGAAGAAATTGGTGCCTCGATGGCGCTCTGCATTGCTTTACACTCTTGGCACGGTATCAAGGGCGCGGCAGGGCGCGGCTCCATTTCTTCTTCTTTCTATTTCTTTGTGGGTTCACTGTCAATACGGCGATATGGGATCAATACAAACATTGCATTCGTATTATGCAAACCGGTCCACCAGCTTACTTGCTTCAAGCCGAACAAGCTACTACCTATGTAATTGAGAACAAACAAGGACCTTCTTTCTCTTGCTTGGCTGGAGCCATTGAATATCAGCATTTCAGAGAGTGAGAATCCGTCATCGCATCCTCAAGTACCTACTGCCACTGCTACTGCCACTGCCACTGCTCTATCCATCCCATCGACGCCTCCTCCGTAATTGTACAAGTCTCGGGATGTCGGTGAGTCCGCCTCTAGTGGCCGGCTGCCACGACGACCTTGTCAAAAATGTAAGGCATCATGGTCATGTAATAGCGTCCACGGTTCGATTCAGTTTTCTGGAGTTCCAGAATCCGAGCTTTGTAGGGTAGACTGTAGTCGTCATGGGAGTCCCGCGTCCTGATGTCCTCAAGCCCGAGAGAATATCCGGTTTGATAGAGGTTCATGACAAGAAATTGCCGAGTTACCCTTTTCTTCGATTTCGAGAGTTGGATCCAAAGATGTGTATTGTAGCCTTTAGCCTACCATATTCTCATCCTTTCCTCTTCTCACCTGCCTGATTCTGGGCTTTCAATCTACAACCACTTGTGTACATACTTGAAGCCTCTTCAAATTCTGTGCCTCTTATTTTGGTTCTCGATGGACGCCCCTATCTATATGTGCACTCTGCGATCCCCTTTTCTTCACAAAAGAAGAAGTCTTGCAATCCCACCACATGTGTCACAACGAGGTACCTTCGATCACAGCCATCGTTTTCGAGGACACGAAACAAGTTCTCTCATTAACCATTGTTTTACAGCACTTTTCATGATACAATCCTACCTATCACGGTAAACAAGAGGTTATAGACGACAGCGAAAACCCAAACCGAAAAAGAAAAAGAGAAAATACCAAATCCCACGGGCCACGGGCCACGGGCCATGGACCACCTATGACATCCAGTCCTCCCTCAAAAGTCAATCCTGACATGCCAAGTTCAAAACCCAACAAACCCTACATACTCATTATTCCAAACAATCCCCCCACTTCATACATCATCCATCACCTCTTCCTCTGCCCCTTGGCCTTCGCATTCGCACCCCCCTTCTTCCCCGCCGGACCCCTCTTCTCCTCCTCCAGACCACTCTCCCGATCCCTCCTCTTGGCCTTCTTCTCCAACTCATCCCAGTCCTCGCCCTCATCCTCACTGTCCAGATCTCCATCATCATCACTAGCATCGTCACTAGCATTACTGCCAAAGTCGGACCCCTCTTCACTGGATTCAGACACCTCATCTAGTTCATCATCATCCAGCTCAAACGCGGATTCCTCCTCTGATTCCTCCCCATCTTCGTCATCCGAGTTCTCCTGCAGGAAACCCCACCCTCCGTCTACGAAGAACTGGTGCGTATCCGCGGTGACGGTCTTCATGATGGTCGGCCAGTTGAGGTTGAGACGGCCCTCGCTGTAGGCGATATCAGATGAATCAAGAAAGTCCTTGACCTGGTCGAGGAATTCCACGGGAATGGTGTTGATGTGGTACGGCGCGCGGGCGAAGTCCTTGAAGATGAAGACCATATCAAAGTTCTTCAGACCAAACTGCACGCGCTCTAGGTGCGCAATTTCAATATCCTCAATGGTGATGACCATGAAGGGCGGCTCGACGACTTGCATGAGGCAGTCCGTCGTTGGCTGAATGAAGACGTTGCTTCGGAAGGGCACGCCGTGGAAACCTAGATCGCGTATGGGCATGTCGACCTCGATGCCCTCGCTGCGGCCTGCCTCGGCAATCTTTTGAGCGAACCCCTGGAAAAGTCTATCCAGCTCGGCCCGGCGGCGACGTTCCTCCTGCTCGGCCTCAAACTCATCCTCGTCTCCGTAGCGGTATTTTCGCTTTCGGTTGCCGGTCTCGTCGAATTGGATGTCTGTGGCTTCGCGGTAGAACTGCACGTCCTTGGTCTTTTTCTTGTTGCCTACGATGATGGGGTCCTTGAGGTGAATGTGGACAATGACAATCAACTCGTGCGCGCAGGGTTGGAAGAAGAGATGTCGGACGTTGGAAAAGAGGATATCAACGCGGTGCTGCGCATTGAGCGGCGATTGATAGCGGATACCGTTCTGATGAATCTCGACCTTGCCGGGAACACGTTTGCCTTCCATGGCTGGTCGGATGTACACGTTGTCCAGAACAGCAGGCCGGCGGTCTAAAAGATTGGTAGTTAGCAGTCATTATTTCCAAAACAACTCGTCCTCAAGGTGGCCCAAGAGATGTGACGTCTTGTCATGCTTGATCAGACAAGGACACAAAACTTACTTCTGATTTCAACGAGCTTGTCTTGTTCGACAACATCCTCCATATCCTTCTTCTCTTGCTCCTTCTTGACGGCATCCCGCTTCATGTTGGAGATTTGAGCTGCTATCTCACTGTACCTTTCTCCATCAGCAGATCTAAATGTCAGACTGCGCACAAAGTGTGCGGACGCATCCTCAAACGGCTGGTCGTCTTTTCGGACTACACCCTGTCCGGGAGACAAGAAGTTGATTCGCAGAAAGGAAAAGTCGTTTTCGTCGCTCTTGCTCGCGTTCTTGATCGTGTTGATATGAAAGGGCACGGGTCTACCCAAGATGGGGAGGATCACAGTGCTATTCCTCGAATCGACCACGACCTCCAGGTTCTTCACCTTCAAAGGCAACTGGTTGTCTCGCTTGTATGATTCGAAACGCTTGAACTTCTTGACTTCGGCTCCATTCTTTCCCCCGGTAGCCTCTGCGAACCGGGCCAGGCCCTCCTTTTGCTTCTTATGGGCCAGTTCTTTCTGATGCTCTTTTCTCTTCTGTTCAGCACCCTCGTCCACCTGGTTTGACCTTTCCGAGCGCAGTCGAGTGCTAGTGATGTTCTTGGTGGCCACAGCACCAACTCTCGAATCCTTCTTTTCCTTTCTGGGCGCGGGCTCGGCTTCTTCATCGTCCTTGAAGAAGAAGGAGTTTGCGTCGGCGCTGGTCGGAGACTCGGCCGTGAAAACGACAGGCTCACTAGTCGTGACTCGAATGGTATCGGTCAATACCAGAGAATACACCTTGCTATTCTTATCTTGTGGTTGCGGATTATCGATATCTTGGAATCCGGTGTGAATGATTAAGGTCATTCCATCCTTGAGAACGCGATTGTTCTTGGCGTTGAGCACCAGAGTTGGATCTCGGTTCTCGAGACCGATACCCCAGCCCACATTCTTCAGAAAGTGTTTCTCCATCTCAGGCTTCTTGACTTTGATCAAATTCAGGGCCTTGAGGTATACTTCCTTAGCAGTCATCCCGTCTTGGATCTCCTTGAGAATATTGTTGTGGATCATGTGTAGCAACTTGTAGTTGCTTTCCTGGGCCTTGTTTGGATCAACTAGATATGTTCGCGCAATCATCGAACAGTACGACTTATATCGCAGGCCCATACCAGCAATAATGATGCCGGCATGCAGATTTTCGTTGTTCGCATCTGATGCAAAGCGGAGATCATATTTACCACCGCTTTGAATAGCCGGCCCCAGGATCCAGTCCAATTGACCAGCGTCGAAGTCTGACGGAAGTTTTCCCTTGTTGGGCAGCTCCACCGTCTTCCAAAACTTGGTATCGTCCAGTTTCCTGTCGACTTTCTCGGCCAACTGAGAGTGCGTCACCTTCTTCTCGCTATCTAGGATATTGGACATTTCGTCGAGGAAATAGGGTGTCATGAGAGCGACGCAGGCCTTGGATGCCGTTCGCATGGCGCGAAGCTCGTTCTCATCCTTGATTGAAAAGGCATGCGTGGAGAGCGCTGGGGTAATGTCGACCGTCTCCACGTCCTTGCACTTATCGGAGAAGACCTTGTTCCATTCGTCGACAAAGGGGCCCTTGGAGGTGTCCTTGACAATGGTTCCTACTTTTTCCTGAATGCAAAAGGCATATTAGCGAGATGCGGACAGGCGAGAATGACAACAAAGAACCAAACACTCTTACCCCTGCGGCCTTGATCTTGTCCGCGATTGTGACGAAAAGCTGCTCATTTTCGGCTGCATCCTTGCCGCGAACCAGGACTTCAATCGGAAACCGACCTCCCTTGAGCTGCTCCAAATGCTTGGCTGTTTTGATTGTCAGGCTTGCGCAATTCGTAAGGGGTGGGTAGAGCGATCGACATACCTTTCTTTTGCGTTGTGAGCACGTAAAGTGTCTCCACAGTCAACAGCATCAGAGTTGTCGGGAATTCGTATCCAAGAAGCCAAAACTAGTGTGACTTTCATCAGCAATGTTGTTTTCCTCTTTTGCCATATCTTGCGCGCTAGATTCCCGGCGCCCAACACAATGTGACTCACATGCATTGCATTGTTCTTGTGAAATTCGGGCATTTCTTCCATCTTCCCCATCATCACCACGATCGAAGAAGCTCCATCAAAGAGCCCATCCTTGGTCCGGAGATCATTCTTCCAAGCAGTCGCAAAATGTGAAATCCGCTCCTGGAAGAGCTTGCTATCAATCTTGACCTCCGCCATGGTGACTGATGATGGATGAATGGGCGGACCGTGCAAGAGATGGCCCTGTCAGGAGGGAAGGCGGATGGGGCTGGGAAGCTTCGCGGCGACCATCGACGCGAGAAAGTTGTCGTCGCGTTAATGGGCTGCGTCACGTGATACATCGACACCCCGACGCGCTACGACTCCACGCATTGGCCATGCCCCATGCGTCATGACGTTGCAGAGCAAAACTGGCACGTCGCACAATTTCCCCGTAGGACTCCCTCTTTTTTGATGCCCTCTTAAGTTTCAACAGGTTCTCGAGCCATTAATTGAGTATGGCAAACAAAGATGCATCATATTTGCACAGTCGCCTCTTCAAAGTTGAAGTCTTGTTGACCACGCGTCGACTTTTGCGTGCTGCCAGGCTCCTCGTGAAACTTGATAGCCATGAATCATGATGTAGCTGCACCCGGTCTTGTAAGAAGCCGCCGTTTTGTTTTCCACTACCATCATATTGGCATGACGCTTTTGAGCGCCAATGACCATGTGAACAAATTAAGAATGGTAGCCACGAGCATAAGATCAAATTTTATGGGTATAAAAGAGTAGTGTAGTGATGATGTCGTGTCATGACCGCCAAGCCTACAGACGAGGCAACAACTGTCACGGCTCTAGACCAAAGGCCAAAGTGAAGGGGTATCCTATCTAAACAAAGTTGACGGGTCAGGGGGTACAACATGAAGTGACTTCATACTCCATGGCGGGAGAAGAAGAGAAGAAGAAATAAACACGATACTGTCGCCTTGCCCACGAAAATCGACTGGCCAGCCAAACACCTACTCAACCGAACACCGATCAAAACCCCAACCAACCGATCTGCAACCGACCAACTATCAACCCAACAAGGATTCCCATAAACGCCGTTTCTTCATACGTGTCTTCATAATCATGATCATAACCACTCCCAGCTTCCGTAACAATTCATCATAATGCAGCCCAAAGTTTCGTCTGTACGTCTGCTCCTGTCGACTAAGGGCAATGCGGCTTATACTCGCTAGTGGCATTTATATGCCCAGATCATAAGTGTCGTGCATACGTCCAGAATTCGTGACCTTGCAAAGCAGGCATATATCGGGCTACGCTGCTGCAGTGGCCATGACGAAGGGCGCGGGCGCACAAAAAAACAGTGTGTCCTGACGCGTCGCTACGGAGTCGTCCGCGCCATGGCGAGCTCTATCGAGGCATGGCGTTGCTGCATTCGCGGCGACGTCTGCAGTTCCTCCACGACGCCGGCCCAGCCCTTTCGATGAGGAGCATGGACATTTTCCTGATGGCCGATGGCCTGGGTAGTGATGCGTCGCAGGGGCGGACGTCTGACAATGCTCTCGGTCAAGGATTTCCTAAGCGAGGGCTTCGTGGGGCTGATACCGACGGGTAGGATCTTCTCGGGATCCCTGGGCAGTGGGGGCGGAGGAGGAGGATTCCTGTCGACGACAGAGGCCATGATGCCCATGTAGACGACGAGGAACCGCGTTCGTAACATATCGAGCCTCCGGACCCTGTCGGTCAACTGACTGCGCTTGGCTGCCCAGAGCAACCTCGCGCTCGTCTTGAGCGAAGTCGCGCCTTCCGACACAACCATGCTGTTGACGTGCTCGCGCAAGTCATCTCCGGCTCTTTGAATCTCGCGGACCAGCTGGGCGAGGCGGATCTTGTCCTCTAGACGCTGGACTTTGGATACGTCACGGTCGTAGCTCTCGTTTTCCTGGATGGAGAAGTCGACAGTGTCGATATAGTCGACGATCTCGCGTGGTGCGGCGACGTAGGCTGTCCAGTAGGTGGTGACAACCTGGCCGATGACGACAAGAGACAGGGCCAGGGCTGTCAAGACGAGGATGATGGTCCATTGCAGCCAGCCAGAGGCGGCCATGTTGGAAGCGAGGTCGGTGATGGGCACACTGTGATGACTCGACAGCTGGCGGATGTCATGATCTGACGGGATCAACAGAGAACGCGACGCGCACAGCACAAGTTGACGCAGATAGATACTTGTACTATTGGTTGCGCATGGAGAGAATGCAACTTCTTTGAAAGAAAGTCGGAGCAACTTGCCCTCTCAGACTGAGTCTGAGTCAGAGCCTCCAATGAGACAATTGGCGGTCTGCAGACTGCTGCCACGAGCCGCGGAGCCCTGCGAATACCGCTTGTGACCGAGAAAGCGCGCTGCAGACTTCACAGTTGCAGCTGCAATGTGCCTGCGCCACCAGACAGGCACAAAATACAATAAAGGTGCACGGTGCATGAACAAAGATTCCACACAGTCTCACACGCGCTTCCATCATCATCATATGATCAATCATCATTCCATCATCCATGCCTCCACGCGGACGGCAGCACCCGCGTATCAAAAGCCGGTGCAAAGCTGCTACGCCACCGACAGCCGCGGTCACTGGTGCCTCGCATGCGCACGGCTGTTCGGATCCATGCCATAGAGATCCGCGTGCAATAACCTGAATAACCTTGAAATTCAGCGAGAACCCTGCCAACCTCGACATTCCGACAACCTCAACACCATCCGCAATATCACAAATCTCGTACACTAGCCTAGGGCGACTCCAATCGCCATGGCCGTCACCACCGCGGCCGACATCATCACGGCCGACGCATCACAGCAATTTCCTCTCCCCAAAATCCTCACCTACCCCTCCTCGACTCCTCCACTCCTCATCACCCAAGGCGCCGAAGGACGCCTCTACAAAACCACATACCTCACCCCCGATCTGCCCTGCGCACTGAAATACCGCCCCCCGAAACCCTGGCGACACCCCATCCTCGACCACCGACTCACCCGCCACCGCATCCTCTCCGAAGCCCGCATCCTCGCCAAGTGCCAGCGCGAAGGCCTCCGCGTTCCCGCCGTCTACGCCATTGACGAATCTGCCGGATGGCTCATGTTGGAATGGATACCCGGGACGCCCGTCCGCGTCAATATCAATAACTGGCTGGGTACCCGGACGGAAGGCATTGAAGCGGACGACCGCCTCAGGGACCTGATGCGGCGCATTGGCCTGGCCATTGGGCGGATGCACAAGATTGGGATAGTCCACGGGGACTTGACTACGAGTAATATGATGCTGTGTCCGCCCTCGAAAGCCACGGCAGCCACGACAGGGACGTTGTATCAGGATGTCGATGAGCTCAGTGGGGAGATTGTCATTATCGATCTGGGCCTTGCCAGTGGAGCTGTTCATGAGGAAGAGCGTGCGGTGGATTTGTATGTCCTTGAGAGGGCCTTTGGAAGTACTCATCCGCGAGCGGAGTGTCTGTTTGAGGAGGTGTTGGATGCGTATCGGGGTTGCTTCAAGCAAGCGCCGATGGTGCTGAAGAAGTTAGAGGATGTGCGGTTGAGGGGGCGGAAACGGAGCATGTTGGGCTGAGGGAGTATGGAGGGGGGAGAGTGGCACACGGAGCGTATTGTTTCTGAGATGGGAGGAAGATGAGGGTCTTTTTTTGTCTTTTCAATACCCTCTGATTTATGCTGAAAGAATGCTCGCTATAGCAAAAGCTGAATCCCCCTTATATCCCTCCCCGACATGTTTACAAGTCGTCTTTCCCCACCCTCCTTGCAAAGAGAAACGGTGCATTTTGAATCCAAATCACGACGACCTTCTACTAACGAGCGACTCGACTTGTAGAGGGAAGCAACAGCAGCGACAGGAAGCATTATAAACCGCAATTAGATGGACTTGTATCCTGCCACTGCTCTCTCTAGCGCCCCTCCACGACTCGACTGCCCTCGTCCTCTCTCCGTCAATGACCTCTCCAATGCTGATGCAACCTCTATTATGTATTCTTCTCCATGTCCGCAATGTAGCCATCGTCATCGTCACCTAGGCCTCCACCAACTCAGCACCCGCAAAATAACCCTTATTCTCAATCACCCCTCGGTCTCGCACAAACGCCATATACCGCACTACCCACTGCGGCACAAGATCCCCCCGCAAGCCAGAACACCCTTGAGTCTTGTCTCCATCCTCATCCGCCAAAACATTCGCGCCTCGAGCACCCGGCCCAAGCAATTCCCGCAACGTCCCCCGCGGCAGAATATCAGTACAGTCGCGATGAACATTGAGCTCAATCCCATGCTCCTCAGCCAGCCGTTTCAGCGGCGGCGGCACATTACAACAATCCTGCAGATTAATCTGATCCACCGCGGGAGCCACACGCGCGCGCTCAATAAATGCACTCAGTTTCTCGCTACCGAATTCCGCGACGCCCAATCTCTTCGCGATGCCTCGATTATGCAGGCCCTCTAGGATAGTCCACGTGGCGAGCTCATCGTCCAGGTTCCCCTGGTGGGCGTTCTTCTTGTCAGCCTCCCACTCGCAGGTGCCTTCGAAGGAAATGCCCGGGAAGGATGCGACGAGAAGATCAATTGTGGGTGTACCGAGTTCTTTTGCGACGAGGGCGAGCGCTTCGGCGATGTACTGTCCGCGGTCGGAGAGGGAGGTCCCCGGGAGGAGGAATAGTTTGACCGTGATTTCGTATTGGTTTGTGTGGTCGCGGAGGCCGGCGGCCTGCCAGTTGATTTTGGGAATATAGAGCACTTTATCTTCTTGGCTCGTCCAGAGTTCGACGGCCGTGGGGGGCATCGAGGTGCCGTTGTGTTGGGTTATGTCATTGCCATTGCTGTGGCCGTTTTGCGAAGAGGTTGAGCAGCCATTTCCGTTTGCGACGGCGGCGCTGTTCGGCTTCGTGGTGGGAGCGCGAGAGGGCGAAGATGCCGCATAGTCGCGCTTTGCTTCTGAGATGTTGTCGCGTAGCGAATTTAGGAGTTCTAGATTGGACCTATTCCCACTGCCGGACTTGCGGATGACGGATGGCCCGGAGGACATGACATTGCTGTTTTGATTGCGACCACCTCGAATTAGCTTCTCGTCACCGCGTCTGCTTGTTCTCGTTACATCGCCAATGCAGAGTTGTCGGCCGTTTGTTTGACTTGACCTGTCGCAGGTTGACAAGAAAAAGAAAATCACATGCACGTACCCTGTGGATAATATCAGCTTCGTCATGGCGGGCTTCTGGTAATGCTCCTGCAACCGAGCGGTTTGGGAAAAGGAGACGGGATAACCCAAATTGGACAACGAATCTGTACGCAAGTGTATGAGAGAAACAGCTTTGTATCCTTTGGTGTACTTTTAATCAAGAGTTAAGCTTCGAGGAGGCGATAACGAAACGGACAGATGAAAATACTCGAGCTTCGGTGGCGGCTAACTTGCAAGGGAGCGGAGAATGGCGCAAAGCGTGCTAGGTTCCCCGTCCTTGTCGTTTGTTGCGCTTCTTGCGCGAAACACCTTGTCCTGAAAGATAAGACAAACACAATGTTAATTTCTTGGGCACTGCTTGCGCTGGACCTAGGTGGTCTACGATGTGATTATGTGCTCTATTGCACAGGATAGAGATGACAAATTCGTCAAGGAAATCTTACACATGTACATCCGGAGTAGTACCTGTGTAGTTACACATAGGTACAATGTATACATAGGTACATACAGTATATATACATACAATATGTACATACATATACCTTAGGTATCACCCAATGCGGGGTGTGCCGCGGGGTTATCCATTGGTAGGTATCCATGATGCATATGAAAACGCGAACATCGGTTGTGAACTTGTGCACAGACGGATGGGGAAAGTCTGAGAAGGGATGCACGCACGGTTGCTGACGAAATGCTGCTCCAGCTCAACTCAAGAGTTACATCTTCTTCGTATGGCGCATGTATGATGTAGGTATGTACACAAATACCTCCATAGAATGAAACGGTACCTACATATTCATTCACAAAGAGTGTCACGGGGGCGTGATTAGCCCCAAAGCACCAGCCGCACCCAGTAGATGGGGTCGGGCCGGAACAACTGTAGCCTCGCCCTCCGGCCCCTTTTTGGTGTGCTTCTCGTCACCCACCAACCCAATCGCCACGGCCTCGAATGAGCCTAGGTACATACGGCGGAAGATCCTCCACCTCATAGCCCACACAACGCTTTGGGTAGACCAACAGACTAATAAATCAGCGTCCTCAATTTGACCAGGTTTCTACTTGTTTGACTCGATTTCCCTACACACCTCTTTGTAGCAAAGTCGGGTAACGGGCCCTATCTTGCAGCAATGGCTATTCAGTACGCCTCTCCCATCCCGCCAACTCGGTGGCTGCGACCGCGAGGCTGACAATTTGGCAGATATTTAATTTTATTGTCTCGGCAGGGCAAAGTGGTTCGTCATTCCCGCTGAGGAACAACGATGTCGACTCCAACATCTTGTCGCCGCTGACCCCGAAATCACCTGCAGCGTCTGGCCAAATGGTTTACCACGTTGTCCCCCAAGGAGAAAGCCAAGATTGTCAAGGACGTGGCACAGCTGGTCCTCGCTCGTCGAACACGGATGTGCAACTTCCTGGAGTATAAGGGTTCGTGCCTCTCTTCCCCTGCGAACCGAATTGGGACAAAACGAATGTTCTCACTCCGTGGCAACTCGGCTAATGTGCTCTTTTTGATAGACACAAAGATTGTATACCGTCGATATGCGTCACTCTTCTTCATTGCCGGATGCTCGTCCGACGACAACGAACTCATCAGTTTAGAAATCATTCACCGCTACGTCGAACAAATGGACAAGTACTACGGCAACGTCTGCGAACTCGACATCATCTTTTCCTTCACCAAAGCCTACTATATTCTCGATGAGCTACTGCTGGCCGGTGAACTGCAGGAAAGCAGCAAGAAAAACGTTTTACGATGCATAGGGCAGCAGGATTCTCTGGAAGACATGGAGGTGCGTACAAGTTGCTGATCTTGATTGTGGTGCTGTTGATGGTGACCCGACCATTCTACGTGACCGGAGATGCGTCGACCCGCGCGAGCTTCCTATTTGCACTCAGCTACCCAGGCAAGGAAGTGAAGTCAGCTGACGCGAGTTCACTTGTGTGTGTTTCCACAACATCAGGTCGAGGACGATGTGACCAAAATTATGTGAACAGGCCGAATTGCGACAGTGACGCGGCCTGAGGGAAGTCACACGAAGAGCCAGCCACCTATTCTATTCTCTTGCGGCAAATACCATGTCAGCGATGCCGATCCACGAACCGCTGCGATTTACATTGAAGGAAACGACCGCTTGCATGTGTCCCAGACGAAACTCGGCGAAACCACATACACACTGCCGTAACCAGGAATCGTGACGTGTTGTGACTGCAGCTGTTACGCGACCAACGTTGAGAGTGACATTGACACCACAATAGCAGGCAAATCAGGCGAACAGCGAAGTCAATAAGAGCCTGAGGCAGGCGGGCTTGGTATGACCGACACAGGACCAAGTAACAAATAGGCCGTCGAGCATCACCAAAATCGGCGCCGCTTTCAGGACGAAGGGAGGCGCGGGCTCTTGCGACTCTACAGACAGACTTGCTGGGAGATGACATTCGTGTCAGGGTTGTGTGTGTGTGTGTATTTATCTTTGAGGATGGACCACCATCCTCTGTAATATCGAGAGATAGAAGCCCCTTTGCAGCGCCAGTTGTTTGCATGAGGAGCGATTGTTCTCCTTGGCACCAAGCGAGACGGCGCGAAATACAAGGACGAAGCATGAATAGTCTTATCAGCCCGTGGTGCGGCTGTGCCACGTCATTTGCTGTGGTGTGTGTGCCTGTCGCGTTGATCAGCGAAAGCTCCGGACACCGCAGACTCGCAGCTTGTCGGTTGCAATTTGCTGCAGAATGCGAATGCCTGTTGAGCCCCGATTGATCCCCGATGGCGCAAACGTGTTCATATCATCAGCAAATGACTGGCAGCTTACGCAGACGATTTTAACCATCATCATTCATCATCATCATCATCACGCGCCGATGCCGCTACAAGGGGATGCTTATGTGCCCCGCTCCTACGCGATCCTGTGAGTCTGTGACAGACTTGAAGCAAGCGGAGGACCGATCGCGTTGCATCATGCGCGGCATTTGGCCACGGCCCACTGAGGAGAAGGGACAGACATGCGCATACAGGTTTACGCACACAATATCGCACTTGGCTGAAAGTCTGAAGCTCGTCGCCTCATCAAGTTGCATGCGGCGCTCGGTTCCGCCAACTTCGTCAATACTCCGCTCGTTCCGTGCCTTTCCCCATACAGCCCCGCCCCAACGCTGCTTCCTCGTTCGTCATCCTCATCCAGCCATTCGCTCCGGCCGCCTCCGAACCCCCCAATCCTGGCTTCCACAAGCAGCAATGCCTGCCTGTGCCAGCTCTTGTTGTTAGACTCTCCGGTGACGGACTCGAAATACGAGCACTGACGCGCATGTATACTCTCTACACCAAGCATCCTCAGCAGCTGCCGATCACGAACCGACTTCAGCATCATCCTTCACTCGGAATCCCGTCGCGTCTACCAGCTACGAACTGACATCTCGGCTGGAGACAAGACTACCATCTTTACGAATCACACGACTCTCGAAGCACGTCGCGCTCAGCAATCTATTCACGAGCCGAAACGCCATTTCTTGGTACTGAAACAGCTTGCACAACTACCGTCGGGAGGCCGCGCTTCACTGGATATCCCTCGGGACGCAGAAGGCATCACTCTGGACACATTATTGCCCCTGGACCGATCAAAATCTTCTGCCATCGGCTCACACTATCGCTTTGTTTCCATCACTGGCAACTAGATCGGACTCTGCAGTTGCTCTATTCGCAACGAGTACTTCTACAATTATCGCTTTCACCAGGGTCTTGGGCCTTGACTTTTCCACATCTTTCCAGCAAGACGCGTGGCAGTGCCATAGGCGCCAAGATGAAAGTATGCCTGGTTCATCCGCGCGTACAGAGTCGCAGGTGTGCTCGAATGATCGCGTTATGCTAATCACGATGCGCCATAGTATATCCCCGGTCAAGACTTTGAAGGCGTCACACGCGCGCTTAATTTCAACACACCCGACTGCAGCGTAACGGGCGACTGCGACCTATACACGACGAAGTCGACCGGCGCGGATAAAAAGCTCTATAGGAGTATTGAAAAAGAGCTCTGCTCACAACATGCCGCGCTTTTGCAATTTAGCGCGAGCTTATCGCCGCCCGATCGCGAGCATATGCTGGCGACCTCGCCGGACCTGCAGCTGTTCTCAACGGCGAGTCCCTTCGGCCCCTTGTCGGAAATGTCAAGCAGGAGGACCTTTGCGTACTTGATTGCAACACTCAACGCGAGTCATCCACATTACGACTTCTCCCACGTGTTACGACCTGGCGATTTCAAGCGCGAGCGCAACCTGCGTCGCGTCATGGTGAACCTGGACTCTATTCTCCAAAACGTACGGCCCGGCTTCGACGCCGCCTCCTTTGACTCATCACAGGGCGGCGAGCCAGGAACGGTCTGGGGCCCGCAATGCTGGTCCCTGATTGATAAGGAAATGGGTCTCAGCGAGTGCACTATTTTCAGCTGGCGTCCCAACCCGGATCCGCTCGAAGAAGACGAGAGCGCCATCTGGGCCGCGCACTACTTTTTCTTCAGCCGGGCCTTGAAACGAGTCGCCTATCTTTATGTCAGGGTCGTGCCGGTCGTTTCATCCGCTAGTCCTTCTTCACGGCGTTCGTGGCGCACCGGCCAGTCACACATGAGTGCCGACTTTGATGATGTCACTTCCACAAGGCGAATCTCGCATGGGCTGGGCCAATATACGTCGGGGGGTGCGTATTCGTTTGATGACGATGAGAGCCGCCTGGATGATGGCTTGTTTTGGAATCGAGGTGAAGATGGTGGCCTGGTTTTATTTTCGGACGACGACTACTTTGACGATGATGACGATGAGATGAATGATGAGGATGATGAGAATGACAAGCAGAAGGATGGTGCAGATGTTACGGGCAATGGGCGGCGGATGAGTGAGGATATCGCTGGGCGGATGGAGATGTAGGCGACGGGCGTGTCTTCATGTTTGTGGGGGACTTTCAACACTCTTGGGTAGGATGGCGATGCAGTCAGCGAGATACCTGGTCTCGTGTGCTTCAACGACTCAACTCAACTCAACCCAAACTCCGAATCACAACGGACTGCGAAGATTTGGGCCCCCTCATTTTTTTTTATAACTTTTTTTGGATGCTATCATGTTTCCCAAGTCATTGTCTTCTTTCGTACGGCTAGGGAAGCAACTTGCTGGTTAGGGGGAGTGAGTAGCGGACTGGACTGGACTGGACATCCAAAGCTGGCAAGCCAAGATTGAGTTGTACAACTGCTTTGGACGCTCTTTTCTACGCAGTGTTTGTTCTTCGAAACATTTTATTGGGAAGATGTGCATCTATTCACGACATGTCATTTTTTTTCGAGCACCTACCGTTTGCAGGAATCACCACGCCAGGATGAGTGAAAAGCGTTCGCCATTTCGACTATGCGTACTGAGTTCTCCGGCGACGTCAAATATTGCATTGGTGCCTTCCTCCATTGATTGATTTCGTAGCCTTTGGTCTAGCTCAGATTGTTGTTTTTTTTTACTTTTGGCTCAGGTATTGCTTGCTTCAACTTCAATGACTTGATTCTTAAGGTCCTCCGACTTAGGGCGTTTGTATGCTTAGGTGACTGCAAATGCGAGCCACGGGATGGACTTTCGCGCGTGACGACGAGGTGTCTGAGAGGTGTAATGTGTTTTGGGGATCGTGACCCTTCTTTCTAGTGTGTTATGACTGGGGATAATACAATCGATGGCAATAAATGGGAGAAACTCTGCAGGCGCTACGGTGTTGTTGAGGGCTTTGCACTCATCGGGCCCAAGAACGAGCCCGTATACCCTGAATACCCCCTCCTGCCTCTCAGAATCGGGGCAGTTGCGGGTTCCTGCCCTGATCGGCCTTGAGACGTACAGCGAGGACGAATGGGCCTGTTGGAACTTGGAACTTGACTCTTTACTCTTGAAAGTTGAGCGTCGAGCTCATGTATTTGTATTGTAGCCTTAGAGCTGGAGTCAGCAACGCGTCTATATAATTAGTAATTACGTTACCGCCATTTTACTATGCGGGACCTCCATCCATGTTGTCCGCATCTCTGCCACCCTTTCAACTTGGAAGTTTGCATCCTACGATCCTTTGTGTCGTGCTCCTCGTAACGATAGGGGAAACAAATACAGGGCATGCATGCAAAACGAAATATAAACGGAGTCTGTATTCTTCATGGCTAGACACTGGCCCGAAACGAGGAATCAAGACTTCATTTTCACTAGCCTCTGGTTAATTTCATCTCTAGCAGTTTCAGGAAGCAAACGAGTCCCATTATTCGGTTACAAACGATGAAGTTCAGCCGCTTAGTACAGTCCTCGGCACCTCCTCCCTCTCTACTCTCGAGGCATACTGTGTCTATGCCAGCCTGATTGATCCCATCTCTCCGGAGACCGTCACCCAATTTGTTTTTTGGAAGCGAGGGCACCTGCGTACTGTTGTATGCGACTCGCGAGTGTAAGTTGGTTTCCCGTGTACATTAATAGTTTATAGATACACATGAATTGGCGCTGCCGCCCACAGAGCCGTAGCCTGACGCCGTGTCCATCTCGTCTACCCAAGTCTACCTTTTTGGCTAACGCGAGTCAAGGAACAAATAGCGTAGGCCTCTGCTTCGCACGAAACCAGTATGGACTCAGTAGAGTACACGTCCTCACAGAGAACTCTGAACGGCGGCTGTGCGGTCTACGTTGATCAAGGAAGCTTCAAAGTTCAAGCACAGGCTTCAAGCTTGTAAACAGTCAGCTGGATAAAGACCCACGCACACGCACAGATGAAGAGACGTATATGATGTGACAAAAACAACTGAATGCTCGGCAGACTCACAAACACAACCAGACCGACAATATCATAAACAAAATACGAAGCATGAAACATACAAAACGCCCGCAATAGTCATTGTAATGGCCAATAGAGAGACAAAAAGTGTATATGTGAGTGTGCGCCAACGCAATACCTAAGCCTCTTTCCCCCTCCAAGCCCCCACCCAACTCCAGGGCAAAGTCAAAAATCTTCCATCAAGTTGCCCTAGCCCTGTTGCCATTTCTCGTCTGTCAATATGCCCTTTTTTCAAGACATGTGTTAACCCCGAGTGATGTTCTGTACCGGCTTATAGACCAGGATGATGGCTTGCTTGCTTGCCGTGCAGTCGTGGCGACCCCATGTTCTGCCTTTTCGTTTCTTTCCACAGCAAAATCCCTTTACAAACCCTAATAAAGCCCCGGATGAAATGATGAATGCGTTAATGTACAGTCGCTACGACGATGACGTTCCAAGCCAATGGAGTCAGAATAAATCATCATGCGAGAGCGGATGCAGAATTGCAAGCGCAGATGTTAAAGCAGCTGCAATCGCTAGTCCCAGTCTCGAAGGGCCCATGCTGGTTGCGTAGCCGGCCCTTCTGCGGTAGCAGACAGACAACTCACATCAGAAGTGGGAGAATCACGACGCCCTTGGGTAGAACTGCCCGTACGAACCGTCTAGGAACCGTTGGGACGAACCTCCCGGCCGCTGGCCGTGGCGGTGCTGGGACCAGGCTTGGAGGCTGGGGCGTTGTTCCAGGACAGGTACGTGTGGTCACCCAGTTTTCTGTGGAGGTTTCACAAAAGTTAAAATCATGATGCAGATTAGGTGGTGCATGAGCAGGTGCTTACCTCGGTCGGATCAGATGCGTAGCCGTGAAAATGGCGCCAAGCAGGATACACACGCCTCCCACGGCAATGTAAGCGATGCCGAGGAAGTTGTTGCGTCCGCCCATGACGGTTCGGGTGGTGATGAGGACGGACTTGGTTCCTTCGTATTTTTCGGTAGGGAAGACTGTCACAAAGTATCAAAAAAGAGAAGAAATGGCATGTCAGCACGTTTGACTTCAGTAATTTGAGTACCACGGGAAGCGGAACATACAATCATCAATGGCAATTTGATAGGTCCCGGCGTCCATGGGTGTGTCGTCGTTGCGCTTGTACAGCTTGCTAAACGTAGGCAAGCCAGCAGTACGCATCCATACTTGGAACGCCTCCCATTCTCTGATGTTGGGTGGCGGGTTTTGCTCCGTGTAATTTTCAGGATATGCTTTGGCCCAGTTTGGCGGCGGCAGGATATCAGACGGCTTGTAGCTGGTCTTCCCGTAAAGATCCTTGTCGCTGTCCCAGGCAATTCCTTTTTTCGTCATGTTGTACGGCTTGGGGTCTTTGGAGCCGGGTGCGCTCAACCACATGGGATCTCCGATGGAGTCGTTGAACATGGAGTTGGCGATGAGGCCGCAGGGGTAATAGGGCTTATTCGTGCCGCCGCTGTCGGCGCCGTAGAGAGGCGTGCATTTTGACCCGGTGATGTCGCCATAGGAGCGGGCATCGCCCCTGAGCTGGCTGAGATCGCAAGACTCGGCATATCGACGGTGGTTTTGGTAGAAATTCGTCAGATGGTAGTATAGGAGAACAGGCGCACCCATGCGCTCGGGCGTGGTGAACTGCAGGTAGCAGCGATCACCAGTGGTTTCCACGCCATTATACAGTGTGATGTTGACGTTCTTCTCGGCTGCCCACTTTGCGTTGACTGAGCCGTTGTTGTTTTTGAAGGCAGTCTGGACAGCATTGTCAGGCATGGGCACAAACTCGCTATTTGTAAAGTCGCCGCCATCTTGCAGACACCGGGTATAGTCCAACTTGATTTCTTGGACCTGGAGAATTCATCGCCAAACGAAAAGATGGCATTCGTTAGCTACATGGAAACAGGGAGCTTTGGTAGATTATGTGCGTGGTGCAGCCCTCCTTACCTGTGAACTGGCGTAAAGAAGCAAGCCACCTATGGGGGCGAATATGATGCCGATGCTGAAGAACAGGGGCAGAACGGTCTTGGGCGTTAAAATAGGTCTGTAATGAGATTCAGTATCCAAGAAGTCGACAAAGGCCCGTCAAACTTTGACGTATCGTAGGTGTTGAACGGAAAACATACTGCCAAGCCTTCAGACGTTGTTGCCGAAACGCCGTATCTAAAGAGGTGTTGTGTCAGCGGCATTTGCCAGCCCACGCGAGGTCTGCGTTACGACCATGGGCATATCCAAGACGCCGTGATTTGCGCGACGGGATTGCGCTCACTTGGTGGTCTGCGACTCTTCTGCTTCTCCGGCTGCTTCGGCGAGGAATCGTGGGAGTGGATGGAATCGGACATTGCGAACGGGATCGCGGAGGCACGCGATGCGCAGAGACGTCGGAAATTAGAAACGAAGAGGCAGAGAAGGACAGACGGTGACGATCGGTCGCGTCTACCTGGCGATTCTCCCTCTGATGTCCGGCGTGCTTCTCGTGATGCCTGATGATGCTGCTGGTGATGATGCTGGAAGTTGAGTGGACGTGAGATGCTGAGCCTCGGGGTCGTCACAGTGGAGACTTGTGCAGGGCCCAGCCTCCAGGGGCGGATGTGGGACACAAGAGGTGTGGCTTGAATGGGATAATGTGGCTGTGCTAAGATGCAGGTGGGTGCAGGGTAGGCCCATCAGAGTGATCAAAGGTGCGAGGAATGCTGTCGCGCCGTCCAATGAGCAGTTTTCCTGCGTTCCCGATTGCTTATCAGACCGGAAGTCGGGACGCCGATGCATCCAGCCTCCGTGTTGCTTCGCGCAGCAAGGGGCAACTTGTGCCTCGTCCTCCGCATGCATTATTCATTCTGTGCATAGCTACAGACTTGACACGATTGGCTGTGCCGGTTCAGACGGCAATGCGGGACAAGAGACGGGAACTATGGTCCCATGCATGTACTGTGTAATAGACGTTCCGATGTGTGGTGGAGTACTGTGTGCCGCCATGTGTGCACTGTATTATAGGCAGAAGAAGTCCATGTTCTGAGGTTCTCCTTGTGCAGCGAGGCGCAGCAACCGCCATTCAATCAATCAATCCCCCCACGTCCACAGGACCACACACCGTGACAACGATGCATCAACTTCTGTGACGCCAGAGTTGCCCTCGGAACATTGGCGAAACGGAGTGGCATTCGACATGGATCCTGGGCGATCCCTCGTAGATGAAAGCTCCAGCCGCCAACTTGGCTTGGCTCGACTTTGGCTGGGCGATTCGCCATGCGGCCATTAGGTCATTATGCATGCCGAGCGCCAAAATGTCTTGCTTTGGATGTTGATGTAAGCTCCATGGTGTCATGGTGCATTATGTACAAAAGGTAACACCCCCCCCCCCCCCCCCCCCCCCCCCCCCCAGCCTGCCACTCGTCAAGACTCTGGTAATTTTGCTCTTCATATGTTGTTCTCTCTGTATGTACGTACCTCTCTGTTACTCTCTTCGAAAAGAGACAAAGGACATACATACCAGAACGACAACTCGAAAAGAAGAACGAACTGCCTCGCTGATGAAAGACGACGAGCGCCAAGCTGAGCGACGCCTTTGTTGGGAAAAACGCCCCCGGTAATTTCCCTCGCGCCCATCTTCATCACGGAGGCAACGCACACCCACGTCGTCATCTCGCTACAATACCTGCTCCCCCGTCCGCTGTGTGTCACTCAAAGTCCGTGGACCGGGCACCTTGGTCATCGAACAACAAGTCCTGGTGTCCCTGGTATCGATTTGATTCACGACTCCTATTTTGCTGAGCGTTCAACGCTGGCGGTCGTGTGTTCCGTCTCAAAAGGGCGGGCAAGTTTGAGACGAGGCTCAATTGTAGCCCTGAGCTCTCACAGCGCCGTAGTTCATCTTTCTCTCTTCAATTTTCTCTGAGTATCAGATACATGCGTGGTGGTCATTGAAGTCGGGCGTCATCTCTTGTTCACTGGCATCGCGACCAACTGGGACCTTGTCTGGGTTTAAAATCTCACACCGGTTCCGCCCTGCCGCGTCCAAGTCCGGATGACTTTCCTCCCAGTACCATTCCGACTGTCTTGGTAGGATAATCTTGAAAGTCGCGACTATCGCCGGAATAAAACACCAAGAATTTCTCACAAACGACTCACCAAAGTCATCACCCACCTCCAATCATGTCGGTCCGACAGTCACGATCAAGAGTTAGTAGCAGATCGTCCACCATACCACAGATCGAGATACAGGCGCCGCGGACATCGACTTCGAAGCGAGTGCCCAGGGACACAGGCTTCCCTGAGCCGTTCCACAAAGGTAAGATGCGCATGATCTCGGCCGTGGATGTTGAAATGTATTCGAGAGATTTGTACAAATTCTTACAGCCGCCGCGAATAGTGTCCAACACCACTCTTCCTCACCCAGATGCCGATCTCTCCCCCAACGCCACCCTCTCCAGCGATGATGTTTCCCCCGAACGAGTTCTCAAGCGAAACCGCCTTTCGTTCTTGAAAAAGAACAACAAACGAACCGTCAGCCACGGGACACTCGATCCCCATTCAGAAGCGCTGCACAGCATCGTGTCCCTCTCCACCATGTCCGTCGCGGGTGCTGAAAAGAAGCAATCTCGTTCGGATGGCGATTCCTCGACGCCTAGCATCTGGCTCGCCAAGGACGGAGACGACAGTGTGAATTCCGTGTCCAAGAAGGGGGAGGATGAGACCCCGCCTACGTCGCCAGATATGTCGGAGAAGCAGCGCAAATCGCGAAAGTTTTATAAGTGGAAGCGAAACTAGGGCTGTGCCTTTGGCGCGTACATATAGTTGGCGATTGTATGAGATTATTGGCCAGCTCTATTCGCTTGGGCTGCAAGAGTCTTTTTCGTCCCATGTCATTATAACCTTCGTTTTCTTGGGTTTGGAGTAGCGAATCGAGCAGCGAAGGAGTTTTGGTGAATTTTGGCCTTTTTTTGTTTTACTTCATTCGGGTTTGTTTGTGGACATCACATGTGAACATGCTCGGCTTGGACCGGCGTGACTCGGCCGTAAAAGGACAGGCATTGAGGAAACGAAAGTGACTTCTGCAAATAAGCTCTACAAATAGTGTTTATAAAAACCTACCATAATTGATCCGTGTTATTGACTTGACGACATTTGATGGCCATCCTGATCTTGCCGGAGAGCCAAGTTCCGCACATTGACTCCGCATGCATCGAACTCGACAAGCTCCATACCGCGCCATTCGAAACGTCTCAATTGAAAGTGAGCACAGAGAATGAGGATTGAATAAATTTGACTGAAAGTGAGTGAAGGATAGACTAAAGAAGCATGTCGTTCCAGCTGAGAAGCTCAACTCCCCCGATACGTCGTATAGCTAAACGGCCCCAACAACAACGGCACATGGTACCTCTCCCCCCTCTTCACCCGAAACGAAACCACCACCTCAGGAAAGAACGTGTTCTCCATTCCAAAGTATCCTGCCGTGTCGAAACACAGTGTCCAGGTCGAGGCGTTCTCGCCGTCCGGCTGGCCGAGGACATCCCCGAGCGTCTGGTAGGTGTTCGAGCCCGAGGAGCTCGCGAGGCTACTGCATGGCGGCCAGGTGCTGATGCGGCCGTCTTGGTCTGTGGAAGTTTCAAAGTTGAAGACCTGCCCCGGGATAGTGCCGCCTCGGAGGCGAACGCGGATGGCTGTGGCGGGACGGCCGGTGGTGGTGTCGAGGACGTGGCAGGTGATGGGGGCTTTCGCAGACATGGCGGGCGTAGGTAGGAGGGAGATGAGATGTGGGGGAGATGATATACGTGAGACTATGGAGGGAGTTGCGATCTCAGGGAAGGTACTCGGTCACGATCGTCGGGCACGTATCACCGTTTTCTTGTCTCTATTTCGCCTTCGTCCATGGGATTGTAGTCAACAGTCAAGAGTCAAGGCTGCATGCCGATGCTTTCCCCGCAGCGGGAGCAGTTGTCCGTGGTGGGGCCAATTGTCGACCTCGAGCCCCAGCAGTGATCAGTGATCGATCACCATCGCATCCATGATCCAACTCAACGCCATTCGAATTTGTCTTCCCATCATGATGGTGATGATGAAACTGGGCTCGACTACGATAGTACATCGGTATCCGATACACTGCAAGTGAGTTCCGGACATGTATCTTGGGAGAAAGATGGGAAAATATTGTCTCAACGTCCCGGCGGCACCCGTTGTACCGTATCTGCTCGGCGTTGAGGTCCTGGGGACCCGAACTAGAGCAATAAGCTCTTGGGAAGGCCGTGGCCTTGGTCTTCGCGAGAAATGGATTGCGGAGTAAAAATGTACATATTGTACATATGTAGGATTCACATCCACGCATGCAATCATGCTTGAAGGCATCCTTGGCCGTGAGTCGTCTCTGACTTGGACCCCTGTTTGGGTAACCCAATGAGCGAGCTTTGTGACTTATTAGTGCGGCAGGCAGTTGACGACGCTCTAGAGCTTTCCAGAACCACCACGGAACAACCACCCATCACCACCAAGTACACCACCACAACGACCATCACCATCGACCATCACCATCGACCATCACCATCAACCGCGGTATCTCGTCTCCAGTGCCACCCGCGCACCCATCCGCGTCCACTTCACCATCTCTCTCTCTCCTGAACCTTCCAACACCACCCCAAACCCCCCACCATGTCGTCCGCCATTGTCTCCGCCGACGACGCCCTCGAGCCCACGCTCCAGAACCTGCTAGACCAACGCTCTCTCCGCTGGGTATTCGTCGGTGGCAAGGGCGGTGTCGGCAAGACCACCACATCATGCTCTCTAGCCATCCAGCTCGCCAAAGTCCGCCGCTCCGTGCTGCTCATCTCCACGGACCCGGCGCATAACCTCTCCGATGCCTTTTCGCAGAAATTCGGCAAGGAGGCCCGCCTGGTCGACGGCTTCGACAATCTGAGCGCCATGGAGATTGACCCCAACGGCAGCATGCAGGACTTATTGGCAGGGCAGAACACAGAGGAGGACATGAACGCCGCGGGCAGTGGTGGCCTAGGTGGCATGATGCAAGATTTAGCCTTTGCAGTGCGTTCAAACACGAGATGAACAACCCCCCTCCCCCCCCCTCCCGAAAATAGATCCCCGGCATAGACGAAGCCATGTCCTTCGCCGAAGTCCTCAAACAAGTCAAATCCCTCTCCTACGAAACCATCGTCTTCGACACCGCCCCCACAGGCCACACCCTCCGCTTCCTCCAATTCCCCTCCGTCCTCGAAAAGGCCCTCGCCAAAGTCTCCCAGCTATCCAACCAATACGGGCCCCTCCTGAACGGTGTCCTCGGCTCCAGCGGCGCTCTTCCTAATGGCCAGAACCTCAACGACATGATGCAGAAACTCGAGTCCCTCCGGGAGACCATCTCCGAAGTAAACACCCAATTCAAGGACCCGGATCTTACGACATTTGTGTGTGTCTGCATCGCCGAGTTCCTCAGTCTGTATGAGACGGAGCGCATGATCCAGGAGTTAGCCAACTATGGCATCGACACGCACTGCATTGTGGTGAATCAGTTGCTGTTTCCGAAGAAAGTGAGCGATTGCGAGCAGTGTAATGCGAGGCGCAAGATGCAGAAGAAGTACCTGGATCAGTATGAGGAGCTGTATGCAGAGGATTTCAATGTCGTCAAGATGCCGTTGTTGGTGGAAGAGGTGAGGGGGAAGGCAAAGTTGGAGAAGTTTAGTGAGATGTTGATAGCGCCTTATGTGCCGCCTCAGTAAACCATTTTACGTCGTCTTTTTTTCCTTTTTTTTTTCTTTTTCTTTTTTTACCTGTATGTTTTCCTAACTATATTTCCTATTTTGGACTTTGTTTTGGGTCATGACGAGATGAAGCCATTACGGAGGTGCATGACGGGTGAAAATAGAGATATCATATCGAATGCGGATGGTATTCAATGGTCGTTATGATTCCGTGTTGCGTCTAATCCACCTATTGATCCATCCATCTAGTCTGTAGTTAAAGGCTCCTCGTTCAGCGAAAGCTGTACGCTGCAGTTATGTGTGCAGGGCGCGGGTGAGTGGATTTGGTCTTCCGTTGCGTGTCACGTCTCGCCCTTTTTACGCACGAGTTTCTTTGCCTTACTGTACGGAAAAGGGGCCGGGTGGGCATAGTACATACATATATACGGAGTAGTTTAGCCGTTTGGTGTCATCAAGGTTCGGGCGCTCTTCACGACTGAAAGGACATATAATTGCAAAGGCACAAGGGCACGAGATCACGGATCGAGTCTCACTTCATTGCATTGATTTCCTTCTCAATTGCCAAGATAAAGATACACATGCTGCTCCAAAAAAGACAGTTCCAAAAAAGACAGTCCAGTCTGCAAAATAAACCATAGACACGACAGTCCAGAGAGACGATAAAACAATATTTCACCCGGAAACGAAATCAAAAAGACAGTTCCAAGATTCACAAATCTGCCACCCTAACTCATGAGTTTATCCTAGCGCCGGCCCAATGCACAAGACAATACAACACAATAATGAGTGGTCTGCATTTGCTGGTGCAGCTCGGACAAGTCCATGCCAACTGCTCCTAGCGCCATGCCAATCCATGGAGATGGTTCAAAAAAGTACAGTGTGAAAGACCAACGATGAGGACTGGTTGATTAGAAGAAAACCCTGAAGCATTCCACGCGGTGGAAAGTGCGTTAGGGAGTGAATGAAGCCGTGATGAGCGCCAGTTGAATGCGGTCCGGTCCGAAAAGTCTCATTGCGAAGGGGGGGGGTGAGGTGAGGAAGTGCAGATCAACAACTATTCCCCCTTGGCCAAGCTCACAGTTTGGCCAAGCTCACAGTTCGCGGTAATCACTGGGCCTCACTCTGCGTTGCTTGTTCTGGTGTCGGTGAGGATTGACCGGTTTTCGAAAATACGCTTCGTCGTCGCCGCCGCCGCCGCCCTGGCTGCTGACTTGGCCAAAAGCAGCTACGTTTTGCTGGAATCCGTTCATGCCGCCATTCATGTTTGTCATGCTGGCGCCCATTGCCATGTTTCCGGCCATGCCCATGTGTGACCCCATTTGCATGCTCTGCATGCCTTGCATTCCGTTCATGGCGCCCATGCCGCTCATATCCCAGCCGCCGTTCATGCCACCATTCATGCCACCATTCATGCCGCCAAAGCCTCCGTTCATGTTGCCAAAGCCGGGCATGCCCATCATCGGCATTCCCATCATTGGCATACCCATACCCATGTTCATGCCAGGCATACTCATCATATTGGGCATTCCCATGCCGTTGAACATCATGGAGTTCATCCCCCCCATATCAGGCATCCCGTTCATCATGCCATTCATACTGTTCATGTTGCCATTGAGTATCGGATTCGCATTGCCGGAATTGCCGGTTGGGTGAGTTTGCATCGCCTTCGGTCCTTTGGGAATCCTTGGATTTTCAAGCGCGTCTTCAGCAGCTCGCTTCTTCGATGTGGGAACCAAAGCATCTGAGATCTGGGCTGCTTGCGCCGTTTCGCTTATTGTAGGTGATGCGGTGGGCGATTTGGCCTTGGCCTTCTCAGTCATCGGCGACTTGATTGTGGCCGATTGTGACGTATTTGAACTGACCTCGGGGTCTTCTTGTTTCTCTTGAGCATCATCAACTTCGTCAGCTTTGTCAGCTTTGTCAGCTTCGTCAGCTTCGTCAGCTTTCACGTCAGTACTCGTCTCGATATCATTAACCGAGCCCACCTGGATCGCTGGTGGCGAGTTGGCAGGCGGAGATTTAGCCGTCTCTTTTTCCTTCAGGTATTCCTGAATCTTCTTGGAGGCTTCATCGTCAGCCTGCAGGTCGTCAATCAGCACACCCTCCTCTTGACACGCAGGGCAGACGAAGTCACTTTCTATGAGAGCATTGGTGATGCAGTCATTGCAAAACGTCTTCTGACAGCATGGTGCCTTCATTGGTTCAACCAACATCTTTTTGTCGATCGAACATTGCAGACCCCTCTCCTCCACTTCTTTGTCTTCAGCCTGTGCCTCTTTGTTTGCTGTGGAGGACTTTGTTTTCGCTTGGTACTGCTCCCATGAAGCCTTGTCCGGTTCTGCAATGACGAAATCTCCATCAGCATTGACCATGATACCCGATGGCCGCTTTGCCTCATCGCCGTCGGTCTGGGCCAAGATAACGGACTTGTCGACCTTTTGGAGGAACGACCGAGGAATGCCAGTTGTCCGCTTCACACGGGGGCGATTGTCGAACACTGGGTCATCATTCGTAGGACACAGCTGAATCCAGTGGCCCTTGTTACCGCATCGGTAGCAGATATAGCCATTGGGAGGGTCATGATCAGGAACATTGGCCGGCCGTTTTGCGCCAGGTTTGTAGACTGGGGCTTGGCTATAGTTTGCCGGTCAGTCTATGTAATTACGTTTTGGAAATCGAGCATGGGGCGCTTATCACAACTCACTGAGACAGTTCTTCCTGTTGAGCAGACCACTGCTCCGACTGGGCAGCAAACATGGCCGCCATCTTTTCCTCCTCCGTACTGGCATTATTCATGTCACTAATCGCAGTCACACTCGGTTTTGAGGAAGACGCTTTGTGTAATTGCTCTTTTCTTCCGGCATTCTTGGAAGATACTGGCATTTTTCCAAATACATATCGTGCCGCTCGACCGGCGCCAGGTTTCGAGGCCGGCTGACGCCGAGCAATAACGGTCGTTGATCTGGAAATGATGGCGGTGTCATCGTCGTATTCTGTCGTGAGATTTGTGTCAGTGACTGATTGATTTTGCGATGGCCCTCAGTCCTTCCTGTACGTCGGAACTTACCTTCACTGTTGTCATCTGTGTATATATGAAGATCGAAGTCTGTACCATCTCCTAAACCGCTTTTGACGATAATCTCACGCTTCAGCTCAAAGACAGAAATACCAGTACCATCAAATTCCACCCGAGTGGGTTCCTTTTGGGACTTAAATTTGAAAAACACTGAAGAAGCCATTTTGTATGATTTGTGATTGAAGCGACTCAGTTAAAATTTCTCTCCACGAAAAGCAGTAATGTAGACAACAGTGACAATGTTGTTTGACGACAGTCGCGAACAAAGAGAACGACTAGCTCAGACCCAATGCGCTCGCCAAGTAAATCACACCAAGATTGAATTTTTTCTTTCTTTCTGTGCACTATCAACACCACTTATTCTTAGACCGCGCGGACCCCTCTCTTGCTATCTGTCTTGTCTGTAGTTTGTTTCCTTTTTTTCTGCTCTGGCTTTTGCACTCGAGTGCTATTTCAGGTCAAGTTGAGAGAATAAATAGTCAATTTTGAAAGTACTTGGAGGACAGAATGATTATCAAGGCCAAGGGGAGACGAAGAACAGAACACAATAGGAAAGGAGTACAGTGAAACAGATGTCTGAAAGGAAATGCAACCCAAAGGCCCCCTAATTTCCCACTCAGCAACACTATGTTGTTCACCCTCTGCACCAAATCACCTCAAAGTCAGCTCAAGACACCTAGCTTCTTGATCTTATGACGGATACAGGCAAGAATGACGACGAGCGATCAACGACGGATGAGAGACGAGGTAGCAATAGAAGAGCTCCGTGAGCTAGTAGGCCGTGCTCTGATTGTAGCCACAGGACATGCACTACTCGCGTGACGCAATTAGGTGCGCTAGAAGGTGGCGCGAGTTTGTGAGCGTCGAATCAAGCGATACGAATCTTCGAGGGTACAATGATGCTCAAAACGTGGAGTGATGGAAAAAGCCACGGTCGTGAGTGGACGTGGGATGTCGATGGATGATGTATGGGTCGGTCGATGGAGCGGGTGTTGAA
Organism: Claviceps capensis; assembly: GCA_018360045.1. Lineage (NCBI taxonomy): Eukaryota > Fungi > Ascomycota > Sordariomycetes > Hypocreales > Clavicipitaceae > Claviceps > Claviceps capensis. The sequence goes on along the minus strand of SRPN01000181.1, from coordinate 20,420 downwards.
GAGAAGAGAAAAAGCAAGGTATCCGTCGTAGGGAGAGAAGTGGTTAATAACGAGGCAGATGGATCGGCAAAGTCAGCAGGTACAAACGGAACCGGAACAAAGGAAAGCCGTTTCTGCCGGTTTCCGCCAGTCAGCATGTCTTGCCCCGTCAATAGCCGTCACTTCACATAGGTACGTAGGTATCCGTAGTTTAGCTCCCTTCCCTCTGATGTCATGGCAACGCCCAAAGCACCTTCCTGACTTGTGGTCATACATACAACTCCTTTCCCCTTCCCCCACCTGGCCAAGAAAGGCTCGGCCGTTTGATGCGTACCAGGTAGCTCTAGCAAAGTGTGATGCCCCGCACCATCTTGCAACAAGCAGTGTCCCGTGGACTTCGTGCAATTTCTTCAAGACCTTCTCGACCCATTTCTCTAGCTCTATCCTCCTCGTTTGTGGGCTCTCAAACGCACGAGATACGCCATAGTCCTCGCTCATACCTCACCGACTCCGTCAGGTCTCATCAAGCAAGGAAGATGGCGCCCCAACTCGATGGTTACTTCAAACAGGTGGACGATTCCGCCCAAGACTTCATCGAGCGTCTTCGCAAGGCAGTCGCAATTCCTTCTGTGTCTGCCGAAGATGCCCGTCGTCCCGATGTTGTTCGGATGGGAGAATGGCTTGGCAAGGAGCTGAAAGGCCTGGGTGCTGAGGTCGAGCTCCGACCCCTGGGCAAACAACCGAACAAAGAGTACCTCGACCTGCCTCCTGTGGTGCTGGCCCGTTACGGAAATGACAAGAGCAAGCGCACGATTCTCGTATATGGTCACTATGATGTCCAGCCGGCTGAGAAGAGTGACGGCTGGGCTACGGAGCCGTTTGAACTCTCGGTCGACGACAAGGGCCGCATGTTTGGTCGCGGTTCCACTGACGACAAGGGCCCTGTCCTGGGATGGCTCAATGCCATCGAAGCTCACCAGAAGGCCGGCATTGAGTTTCCAGTGAACTTGCTCATGTGCTTTGAGGGGATGGAGGAGTATGGCTCTGAAGGTCTAGATGACTTTATCCAGGCCGAGGCCAAAAAGTACTTCGCCGATACAGACGCTGTGTGCATTTCTGACAACTATTGGCTCGGTACCGAAAAGCCGTGCCTTACATACGGTCTACGAGGCTGCAACTACTACTCGATTGAGGTTTCGGGCCCCGGCGCCGACCTGCACAGTGGTGTCTTTGGCGGCACTGCTCAGGAGCCAATGACTGACCTCGTCCGTCTGCTCGGCTCGCTGGTGGACACTAATGGCAAAATTCAGATCCCCGGAATCATGGAGCAGGTTGCCCCCGTGACTCAGGAGGAGGAGGGTCTCTACGATGGCATCTCTTTCACGATGGACAACATTTTTGAATCACTGGGAAGTAAAACGACCATCTTTGACGACAGAAAGAAGACTCTCATGGCTCGATGGCGCTTCCCTTCTTTGTCGATACACGGTGTTGAGGGCGCGTTCTCCAATCCCGGAGCAAAGACTGTAATTCCTGCCAAGGTGATTGGCAAGTTCTCGATCAGGACAGTTCCCAACATGGACATTGACACAACCAACAACTGTGTCTACAAGTATGTCAAGGAACAGTTTGCAAAGTTGGGCAGCAAGAACACGATGAAGGTCTACGCCCAACACACAGGCAAGTGGTGGGCTGCCTCGCCAAAGCACTGGAACTTCTCAGCCGCTGCCAAGGCCACTGAGCGCGTCTGGGGAGTACAGCCCGACTTTACCCGCGAGGGTGGAAGGTAAGCAAACGGCCCGCCTAGCCAGGATAAAGGGTTGTGAGCGTGAGATCTGGACTGACTTTGCCTGTAGTATCCCCGTCACCTTGACTTTTGAGGAGGCTACCGGCAAGAACGTGTTGCTGTTGCCGATGGGAAGCTCCACGGACGGTGCGCATTCGATCAACGAGAAGCTGGACAAGCGCAATTACATTGAGGGAATCAAGCTGCTTGGAGCCTACCTTCACTATGTCGCCGAGGAACCCCAATCGTAAATGATGGCGAAATGGACGGGGACTATTTGAAGGGTTAGATGGATAAATCGCGCACATTGGTCCCTGTACGGAGGTAGCAGATCATCATGATCGTGAGGGTCTTGGCTTGGCTTGTACTGTGCTCGCATGGGACCCTGCATCTGTGGTGCCATCTATACCCACTGCACACTACCTAGGTATATACACAGAGTATCTGTGCTGTTAGTGCCTGTGTTTCTATTTGAATGCACCAATTCCAAGCCGGCCGAGTGAAATGCCTACAAGGTACCTACCTACCTCTCTTGATGCGTAGCGCCACCAGTGACAGACTCGCTCACTCGCCAACCCCGTCGGTGCCGCTCCGTAGCTGCGGGGTCTGGTCCGTTCCGACTCCCGAGAGCCGTCATGTGCACAAAGTGTCCGACATGTGCACCTGCACATGCTCATGCATGCATGATGGCGCAAGCCCCTTGCCCATCAACTTTGTCCGTCTAATCGTCGTCATGATCAACGTCGTCCCTCGTCTGTAGCTTCGGAAGCATGATCCGGCGCCTGCACCTCGTTGATCATTGCGCTCTCGCCAAACTCAGCCTGCCCGGGATTCAGCATCGCTCTACGCAACACCGATCAACACCATTTACATACCAGACGCTGCGTGACGCCTTGATAGACGCTGCGCTGTGACAGGCCGTACTCTCTATTCCTCGCGGAACTCTCAGCTTTCGTCCATTCCGAACTAAAGACATGGCCCGTCGACGAAGCAGCACCAGCATCGCGGCCACGCCCCCCATATTCCCCGCCTATCTGCTTTCCAGTTTCAACTTTGTCCTTCATCACCGAAAGTCCACCGCACCCCTCTCGTCGACTGCGTCTGCGGCGGCGTCATCCTCGTCATCATCTCCAACGTCATCTCCGGCTTCTTCCCCAGCATTTTCCCCCGCAACAATCCCTTCCGGCAGCCACCGACACAGCACTCCTGTAGACAAACACTCCCTTTCCCGACGTGTCTCGCGCGCCGCACCAGATACTCTGCGCTGCCGCTCCTGCTCGACCGACTTGGCGTTCACCGCGCAGATTATCTCCAAGGGCTTCACGGGCCGCTATGGGCATGCTTGTCTCGTTGCGCCGGGGCCGGCCCAGTCCCCCGCCACCGAGGGCGCGCAGCCGAGTTTGCTAAACATTCGGATCGGACGCAGCGAGGACAGACAGTTGGTGACGGGGTGGCATACCGTCGCCGATATTTGTTGCGCGACGTGTGCGTGCAATTTGGGCTGGAAGTACGTGGATGCGCAGGAGGCGTCGCAGACGTACAAGGTGGGCAAGTATATACTTGAGATGGAGAGGGTGGTGAAGCATCGCAGCTGGGATGACGTTGCAGTACGAGACTTGGGCCTTTTTGAACGTGAGAAGGAGGCGGAGTCTCGTGGGCATGATGAGGGTGATGATGGCGATAGTGATGAGATTGTGTTTGACTCGAGCGATGAGGAGGAGTGCGAGGATATCTTTTCGGGGACGTGGAATGCTGCTGTGGTGGCGAAGAGGCGTAGTCAAGCTGTTGCGAGGTCCATCTCTTTGGTTCTTTGAGTGGATGATGACTTGGCCATTCATTTTGTTTACTTATTCGTTTGGGATTATTTCATGGCGTTTCGGGAGGGCTATGCAGGAATGGATACCCAGTTTGCGCCTTGGAGGAGTCATCGCTGAGATGCCAGGGCGCAGACTTCATGACAGTAATGATGGTTTACATGAGGCGAAGAAGGAATGAAAGGTAGTTTATGTGTAGATATGTACCCTGGGTGGATAGCGCGAGACTAATCACGGACATGGGATGTTTGCAGCAGCACACTGGCGTTTTGGTTGACTCTTGTACATGGACTGCGTAAACAGCACACAGTCGTTGTTCATTTGAGGAGTCGGACTGAGCAGTGAGGACTCCTGGACTCCCATTGCGATCCTGAATAATTTCTCTCCATGACGCGTCTTTGAACCATCTCCCATTTTTAATGCTCGGAATGAACTGCGGACTATGGTAATGAGTGAACTTTGGTTCGAAAGTAACATTTTTCTACGGATACTGCGCTCTGTATACGCTTTTCATCTAGGTGAGCCTGTGCCTCAAGAAAGGCTGCTTGTCGCCAACATTGTGCTGTTTCGATTTCTGTCCTCTACATACTCCATCTCTCCTTCCCCATGATGATACTAGCCGCGAGACTATCTTCCCCTGTGGCGGCACCGCGGTATACATGCCTTCGAAACTTCTTTACATCGTCATTCACTACAAAGTCCCCGATCCGAGCGACGAATTTTCAAGAGAAGCGTCCACCGTTTCACTTTCTTGTCTCCTCCTTCCCCTTGTATCCTCCCTCCTTTTCAGCGTTCGTCCCTTCCATGCGATTTTTTCGTTAGCTAGGTAAGACACGTGTGACGTCCCATTGCGCGTCAATTTTCTCGAAAGATTGATTGGCGCAGTTTGGACCGGGCTCGACTACCTAACCTAGTATGCAGGCAGCAGCAATGGCCAGACTCCTCGCCACACATGCTGTCGCAATCCTATAGAGATGGCAAGGTATCAAGTCACGCGAATGACAGTCTCCAGTGTTGATAGCAGCCGGGCTCGGAGGATACTCAACAAGAGCCATCGACACCCTTGAGAGGAAATCCAGTGCAGTCCTCTACTTTGTCCCATTGCGTGAGAAACAAGCCCCGCAGATCAGGGTCCCTCAGGAATTTGCAATTGAGCTTGTGAGCTTTCGTGACCCAGCCAACCATTTGGCAGTCCTTTATAGAAAAGCATGTTAGCAAAGAGCCGATCATCGCAATTGGGACATCACGAAGTTCAGGAGGCGAAGAAGGATGTGGTGTGGTGGCCCATCCTACATGAAAGCAAAGGCATACCTTGTTGCAATACCAAAACGACCAGCATTTGGTGCATCGTTGCATCGAGGATGATATGGCTGCAGTGTCACACCCGTGACAACGTCTCAAGTTGTTGTTCTGAGGCGTTGAGAATGAGCGGACCTCATGTTCCAACGCCAGAATCTTGGCCAGGGGAAGGGGGAAAATCTATGAGCAGGCAGATCTAGTTTAGCCTTGGCAAACACAAGAAAACAAATTTGAAGTAGATGGAGGAGAAATGGTTGCCAAGAAATCAGGATACGGCATTTCAAACTGACCTTGAGCATTCGTGGATCCTTATGACGAATACCTGGAGGTCCGAAGTGGAATTCGTATTGTGTTGCGTTCAGAATAGCGACTGTTGATCCTGGACACGGATCGAAGTGATCAAGTTCCTCTCCAGCTTTCTCAGTGTAGAAGTGCAACTTGGTCTTCTTATTGTTCATGTCCATAATCTCAATACTCAGGGGTAGAATAAATCCGGAACCTTTCGATATCTCACCCAAGTAGCACCAATGGCGACGGTTCATGGAGGAGCCGTCCCCACAAACGTCGTTCTTGTGGGGGAGGTCAGAAAATGGAGAGAAGAAATCCCGGCGCTCTATAGTAGTTCCGACTGGTACGACGAGTCTAGGCTTGTCCCTTTTCCAGAGCCAGTTTTCAAAGTCATCAGGTCCGAGTCCCTGCGGAACGTCGGTAGCAGCCGTCTTCCAGACCCTGGAATTTCCACATTCACCACGTGGTGAAGGAGAATGTGCATAGATGGTATACTTCTTAGTTTGCGGGTTGTCACTCCCCAGAAGTCTCTGATAGATAGCTGCGGTCTTTTGGGCGAGGACGCGCCCTCTCGCCAAGTCGCCCATCGCGATGCAAAACTCCGCGGCTTCTGATAGATTCAACGCGTATACACTATCCTCGCGACCTAGCTCCCGAAAGATACAGACTCGAGCATCGAGGTTGTGCAGATTTTCGAGCAACGGATCTGGTGCGAGATCGATCATCCCGTCATGGGAGATTGCCAACAAGAACGTAAGCTGGGCAGCTTTTTGATCGCGCTCTTCTCTCACCTCGTCTGGCAAAGAGCAGACACGACAAAGGCATGTAAAGTGGTGATCACTTTTAAGCTTTTTCTGCCGAGCTTTGTGGTTTGAGACAGACGGTACGTAGGTAACTGTGATCTCTTCTCCCTCTTCAATGTCTCTCATGGCATGCACCGTAAGTCGCTGGGTGCCGCAGTTCCATTCTTTCTCAGCGTTGCTGTCGCAGTCGTGATTGATGCGGCATGCTTCCGGAAAAATGGCCAGCGTTTTCCGGGGCTCGATTGAATCAGCTAAAATGCTACTTGTTCTAAAGATGCCATTATACCGCGTTGCGGAATCGCTGAAGGCGTATCTGTTAGGAAAAGAAAGGAAGATGTCTCGTTCCTTCTTGTTCAAGGCTTGCACTTGAAGGTAGATAACCTTTTTTCGCTGCTCATTGGATAACTCGAAGAAAACATATACCAAAGGCCTCTCGGAAAGTATTCGCATGCCTTTGGGGATGTTTCTGGTCGCGACGAGACCTTTGCCTTTGCCTGGGATATCCCGCACGGCGTACATGGCGTTATTGGCCCTTGTAGTATCCACCGGAATGTTTTCCACAGCTCAAACGGTTCCTGTGAAGCTGGGAGATAGTTTGGGTCTGCCCTGTATTGGAAGAGACGACTCGCCAATCGTCTAATTATCGTACACCGTTATTGTCGCCCTCAGTACGGTTCCTCGTCAGATGCACTTCTCCTTCAGTTACTTGCTTGGGAAGTACTACCTACAGTAGAATGGTGAGAGCAATCGAGACCATAAAGTAGGTGAAGTAGGACGAGTACCTAAGTTATGTAGTTCATCCAGCATTTCAAATCTTCATGTTTTGCTGCGCCACAGACTTTTAGCTGAACCACTCCCGTATGAATCCTCACATCACGTGTCTGCGCGTCTTACGCGTGACCCTCGCATGCGATTGGCTGCAATTGTCTTCAATGCAGCAACGCCAGGCCCACGACTACTCACGACTTCCAAGATCCGTACTTTTTTTCTCTTTGGTCCATCTCACAAGAGAAGGATCACCAATGCCATCCGGCTCGACTCGACTCGTATGCACCCACTCGCCAGAACTCGGTCGCCATTTTGACATTGTGTTCAATTCTCTTGAGATAAAAACGCGAAGGTACAAATCACCAAAGCGGCAGGCTAATAAGATGATGACAACGGGATTGACCCGTGGAATACTCGACATGAGCCATTGGCGACGATCCTGAGAGGGAAACAGCACAGTCGTGTACTTCCCCCCAACTGATGTGGAACGAGCCGCGCAAATCAGAGTCACTGAGAAAATTGCATGCGATTTGTGTGCTTTGGTGCCTTGGCCCTTGACAGTACCCCATGCATGATGCCAGCAAAGCATCCTTATAAGTTGTACCGGAAAGATCAGGGTGTGGTGACTTTTCCTACACCTAGGGCGTACCGTATTGCAATACTAGAACGACAACCACTTTCTGCATCGTTTCATGGAGGCTGCTGCTATGTAGTGCCACACCCGTGACACGTTCTCATGTCATTGTCCCGCCGATTCTGCCTTTGCCTGGTACGTCCCGCAACGCATACAAAGTTTGGTCTTCTGTGCTTTCCATAGTTGGAGTGGGCTGTAGTGTCGCGAAAGAATGTTTCTTGTCAAGTGTAAGAAGAGAGTTTCGACCTTGACCTCTGTTGGAATTTGAAAGCGAAGGGCTTTTGACACGAACGCATGGAACTTGTCCAGATTCCTTTGGTGTCAACTCTCATGACAAATGAAGTCCGTTTGCTTTGTTTATGTCGATATTCTCTCGCTTGCAGAGCAAGCCAGCTGCCATTGAGACAGAAAGACCAATTTCGGCATCTTGCTCGGCAATCGCCAGCAGCCGCTGGCGCAGCGATCCCTGAAACAAGGACCTTTTCGATCGGCGTAGCCCTCGTAATTATATGCCAAGGCTTTGCAGGCCGATACGGCCTTGGACATCGCGTTGCCCCGGCGGCAGTTTTGTCTCCGCCGCCGACGCAAAGCCGTCTCTGCTGAACATCTGCACCGGGTGGACGAAGATCGAAGTTGAACGAACAGCTGGTGAAGTTATATGTAGTAGCATTCTTGCTATGCTTGCTCTTAGGACTTGATCTTGTTGCCGTCGACTACAAACCACATTATCCGTACCGAGTGAGAAATTGTCAAGCAAGGCGCCATTCTTCTTCTTTTCTTGCTTTGTTCTTCTGTTTCGCACATACTGGCTCCTTATGCCTCCCCCTTTTCATTGAACCAATGCTTCTCTTCGTCCATCCTCATTCTCAGTCAAGCAAAAAACCTTCTGCTTGCCAATGCTTTCCAGACACTGACCGTCGCATTTTCGCTCAGCTCGCCTAGTATCATTATGCAGCCCTCGCCACACACGCTGTCACAACCCTATCATGGAGATGACAAGGCATCGAGTTACAAACATGACGTTCTCAAGTCTTAATAGTAGCTGGGCTCGGAGTCTATCGGAGACTACTCAACAACGGCCGTCGACACCCTTGAGGGGAAAACCAGTACAGTTCTCTACTTTGTCCCATTGGGTGAGAAACAAACCCCGCAGATCAGGGTCCCTGAGGAATTTGCAAGTGGCCTTGTGCGCTTTCGTGATCCAGCCAACCATTTGGCAGTCCTTTACAGAAACACATGTTAGCAAAGAGCAGGACATTGGAGAACCAGTGAGGTCAGGGGGAGAAGAAGGATGTGGTGTGGTGACCCGTCCTACATCACAGCAAAGGCATACCTTGTTGCAATACCAAAACGACCAGCATTTGGCGCATCGTTGCATCGAAGATGATATGGCTATCTTGCCACACCCGTGACAGTGACTCAATTCGTTGCCCTGCGGCGTTGAGAATGAGCGGACCTCATGTTCCAACGCCAGAATCTTGGCCAGGGGAAGGGGAAAAATCTATGAGCAGGCTTGAGTTAAAAGGCTGGCAAACACGGTAAACCACTTCGAGTAAATGGAAAACAAGTAGACCACAAGAAATCAGGATGCTGTAGTCGGCAGTCCAAACTTACCTTCATCATTCGTGGATCCTTATGGCGGATGCCAAGAGGGTGTCCGAATTGGAAGTCGTGTTGTGTTGCGTTAAGAATAGCGACTGTTGATCCCGGCTTCTGATGGTATTCTTCAACTTCAGCTCCTTTGGTCTTGGTGTAGAAGTGCACCTTGATCTTCTTGTTGTACATGTCCATAACCTCAAGACTCATAGGTAGAATAAATAGGGGATATTCTAATATCTCACCCAAGAAGCACCAATGGCGACGGTCCTTGGAGGAGCCGCCTCGACGAACGTCGTACTTGTGGGGGAGTTGAGAAAATGGACAGAAGAAATCCCGGCGCTGTATAGTAGTTTCGACTGGCACGACGAGTCTTGGCTTCTCTCTTTTCCAAAGCCAGTCGTCAAAGTCAGCGGGTCCGAGATCCTGCGGAACGTCGCTAACAGCCGTAGGCCAGATGTTGGAGACTCCATATTCATAATGGCTTTCAGGAAACTGTGCCTTGGTGATATAATCCTTAGTTATCGGGTTGTCACTCCCCACAAGTCTCTGCCAGACAACTGCGGCTCTTTGCGAGAAGACGCGCCCTCTCGCCAAGTCGCCCATCTTGATGGCGAGACACGCGGCTTCTGAAACAGTCATAGCGTAATACCTATCCTCGCGACCTAGTTCTTCAAACAGACTGGCTCGAGCATCGATATAGTTAAGCGTTGTGAGCGCCGGGTGCGAATCGCAATCGTCCGGCACCTCTTGGGAGCGTGACAACAAGCATATAATCTGGCTAGCTATTCGATCGCGTTCTTCTATCAAATATTTTGGCAAAGAGCAAGCGCAACAAAGGCATGTAAAGTGGTAATCGCGTTTGAACGTTTCCTGCCGAGTTTCATGACTATTGAAGAAGGGTGTGTATGCAACTGTGATCTCCTCTCCCTCTTCAATGTCTCTCATGGCATGCACCGTAAGTTGCTTAGTGTCGCAATTCCATTCTTTCATAGCATTATCGTCGCAGTCGTGATTGATGCGGCATGCGTGCGGAAAAATGGCGAATGATTGTTGGGGCTCATTAGCAGCTTGAATGCAACTTGTTCTAAAGATGCCACTGTATCGCGTTGCGGCATCACTGTGTGGGAATCTGTTAGGAAAGGAAAGGAAGATGTCTCGTTGCTCCTTGTTCAAGTGTTTCACTTGAAGGCATATGATGTGTTTTCGATCGTCATCAGATGTTTCGAATGGAACATGAATCAAAGGCCGCTCGGAAAGTATTCGCGTGCCTTGAGGGATGTCTCTGGTCGCAACGAGACCCTTGCCTTTGCCTGGGACATTCCGCACGGCGTACATGGCGTTGCCGGCCCCTGTAGTGTCCATCGGAACGTTGTTCGAAGCGAAATTGGTTCCGGTGAAGCTGGGAGATAATTTCGGTCGTTGGCTTGCGTTGGAAGAGAGTTGGGACGCTTTATATGCAAAGGATCACTCGCCAATTGTCCAAGTATCTTATGCCGTTGTTGTCGCCCTCAGTGCGGGTCTTCGTCAGATGCAGGCGAGCACATGCACTTTGCTTCTGTTACTTGCTTTAGAGGTAGTTTGTTCATTCGGCATTTCCATTCTTCATGCTTTACGAACTTATCGTATCGTCATTGGCGACGAAGCTTAGCTGGACGAAGCCATCATTCTTTTCAAGAATCGCTCCTCACATCACGTGGTACACCCGCGCGTCTTCGGCGTGACCCTCGCACATGATTAGCTGCAGCACCCATTGTGTCTTCAACGCAGCAACGCCACGACCTCACGGGTAATTCAAAGATCCAATGTGTACAAACTTCCGGCGACGTAAACTTCATTACATTGTACAGTCGTTCCCGCGACGGGATATTCTCGCCTTGACCTTTCATTTGGCAGCGAATTGGCGAGGGCCTCGCGTGGCTGGCGAATTTTCCCGACCGACGATGACGTGCGAAAGCTGAATCGACGCCTTAAATGGCAAATGCAGAACAAAAGTCGAGGACTACGATACATCAAAGTCGACCCACCGTCAGCTGCCCTGTGTGTGTTCGCCGACGGATCACTCGCCAACAAAAAAGATTTTAGTTCGCAGATCGGCTCGATTCGACCACCTCGATTAGCCCAAAGGAATCCGCCCGGTTCCTGGGAGTCCATATTACTCAGAATATACTACGATGGAATGAACACGAAAAGCAGGTCAAACTGAAGCTTGAACGACAACGCTTCGCCCTTACCGTGCTCGCGGCGTCGACGTGGGGGTGCCCTTTGCGAGAAGCTCACCCAGCACAATGACTTACGGTACAGGAATATGGCATACCCGCGGCAAACCCGGGAAAGCGGCAAGAGGAGTAGCGAAAGTTTTTCACAAAAGAACAAATGAAGTGCCTGCGCGTCGTGACCAGAGCATATAAATCCACACCCGGCACCATCGTCGAAACGGAGACTGCAGTCCCGTCTGTCGACCTTTTCCTAAACAACATCAAGCGGCGATTCCACAACAGAATTGAGGCGAACGGCATGGCTGAACGGATCCGACAACCGCACATTGCAACGGTCCCCGTTCACCCCATTTCAAGACCGACTGGCCCCCGACCCCGATGGATTCCCGCCGGACAAGATACTCGAAAAGGGGTGGAAAGAACGGTGGCACAGAGACAGAGCAGTGGCCACGGCGAGACACTCTCAACGGACCATCACAGCCGCTGAACAAAACCCAAGCTTCCACTCTACGGGCAAGATCGTACGCCTCCACGAATCGTTGATGAGACATGAATCTGCCGCTCTAATCCAGATGCGCACAGAAAAGATGGGCCTTCGCAAATTTCTCTTCTACCGCAAGGTACCAGACGTGTATTCACTCATGTGCGAGTGCTGGGAAGGAACTGATGATCACTACCACGCCATTCTGGACTGCCCGACTTTTGCGCAGCTGCGCCCTATTTACCTTCCTGTCGCAACTCTCCGCGACCGCCGCGACCTAAGGACGACCCTGGACAGCCCGAAGCTTGCACCACTTCTGGTTCAATGGATGCTTCGCACAGGCCGCCTACAACAGTTTTCCCTCGCGACTGAGTTGAAAGAGATGGGAAGAGGAAGCCGCAGCGGAGCCCGCCTAGGACTGACGAGGCATGTATCATGGGGAGGAGTGTGGGTTTCTTTTCCAGCGCTCTATCCAGCGGCTACCGCGCCGATCACCGGCGAGCAGAAAAACATTTATCTATGATAGGAACCGCGGTCGGACCAAATCATCCCGATGCACAGCACCACGATAGCATACGGACTAAAGGTTTTCCTCCCTGTCCTAGGCATTTTCCCCTTTGAGTCATCAAGCAGAAGTTCTAGAACACTAGGTAGGCTGGCCTGAGCTTGCCCAGTTCTACAACTTCTACGTGATGACTCATGGGGGAAAACCCCTAGGACAGGGAGGAAAACCTCTATGCTGTCGTAACGCTGTGCATCGAGCCGATTTGGTTCGACCGCTGTTCCTATCATACAAACCTAAATGTTTATCTGCTCGCCGGTGATAACATTTTTTTTTCTTTGCCCCCCCTTCTCACAAAAGAAGTACTACTGCCTGCCAATGCCATTTAGCTCGACTCGTGTGTACGCTGTCTTCTCCAGAGACTCGCGAAGTACTGTGTTCCCTCTTCATCAAGAAGCGACTTATACCAAAGGTAAACGACTTTGTGACGATGACGAAAAGAAGAAGCGTAAAGTGAAGATATGTAAAGTCGTGTCAGGTTCAAAGTGGGTTGGTTTTGTGCTCGAGGGGAAAACCGGCAAAAGCTGTAGATGTGTTCGCAAGCACAACATCACTAATTCGTCATATTCACACACCAATGGCCTGCCCTTCATACATAGATATAACTTGGCGCACATCGTGTCGTCTTCGAGAGTTCTTTTGCTGATGCAGTTCGTAGTGTTACGGAGATAGCTACGAGCGTAGCGAGCGACCACGGGCAAGCCCCCTGTAGAAAGGTCGTGTCGTGAATTGCCCTTTTTGCTCCCATTTGAGGGCCATCTTGGCTGTTTGTGATGTCTTGATTATCTGAATCAAAGACTTTGTCTCCTTCCTACCTAGCCTTTATCTTCTCCCCAAGATCCAGAATTGAATGTGGCCTGACATGCCTCCTAGCACATACACGCGCCAATGCGAGATATGCCAGACGCGCCCCGGAAGAGCTCAATATCAAATCCGAAGTAATGCCATCAACTTTCCGAAGCGTTGATAGGACTTTGGCTCCTCAACATTTGTGTATAACGTTTAGTGCGCAGAAAGTGTGTTTCAGCCGTATTGTCTTCAGTTCGAATTACGCCCCTGGTTGACTGTGATTTTACTACGTTGCAACGGTTGGACTGCCCGTATGGATGTGCTCGACTTTCTGCCACAATGAGCGGAGGTACCTGCGATGGCTCGACAGTTCATGCTCATGCCGTCCCGCTCACGGCTATCTTGGATGTTGCAGAGGCGATTAGCCCAATGCACTAACTGCCACCATTTTTTAAGCGTGTACTATCATGGAAACATCTTGCAAATTACAGTAAATACACTGTTGCTTTAGTCATTGTGGGCGCGTGATGCATGGGCGAGGGATACTTCAGCTTCACTGATCTAGAATTGTAGGCTCCACGGCCCGGCGCGCCGCGCAGGACGTTAGGTACTCTTGCATCCTCCCTCGTAGAATTACGAAAAGCGGCAGTGTCACTCCTAAAGGCACGAAGGCAATGGGGCTTGGATAATAGAGCATGGACACCTGAGACCTCTCAACAGTAGCCATCATAGGCCTTGAGAGGAAAACCATCACAGTCCTGTACTTCGTCCCATTTGGTGAGAAACAAGCCTCGCAGATCAGGATCCTGGAGAAGTGTGCAAAAGGCCTTATGGCCTTTCGTGACCCAGCTAACTATTTGGCAGTTCTTCACAGAAACACATGTTAGCAAGGAGCAGACCATCGCGGTTGAAAGATCAGCGAGATCAGAAGGACAAGAAGGATGTGGTGTGGTGACCAGTCCTACATCTATGATCTTAGCAGAGACATACCTTGCTGCAATACCAGAACGACAAGCATTTGGCGCATCGTTTCATCGAAGATGATGCGCCTATAGTGTCACACCCGTGACAGTGTCTCAAGTCGTTGTGCGGCGTGGAGTATGAGCGGACCTCATGTTCCAACGCCAGTATTACCGGCACGGGATGGTGAAAAATCTATAAGCAGGCAGTTTCAGTTGAGCGGGGTACAAGCACTGAAGAAGAGAAAAAACTTGGAGTAGATGGACAACAACTGTTTCCAGAAATCGGGATGCCGCAGTCGGCATTCCAAACTAACCTTGATCATCCGTGGATCTTTATGGCGAATACCAGGAGGTCCCCAGTGGAAATCGTGTTGTGTTGCGTCAAGAATGGCGATTGTTGATTCCGGCCTCGGATGGTAGGATTTAACTTCAGAGCCTCTAGTCTCGGTGTAGAAGTGCACCTTGGTCTTCTTGTTGTCCATGTCCATAACCTCAACACTCAGAGGTACAATAGATAGGGGATCTTCCAATATCTCACCCAAGAAGCACCAATGGCGACGGTTCTTGAAGGAGCCGTCTCCGCGAACGTCGTTCTTGTGTGGGATTTCAGAAAATGGAAAGAAAAAGTTCCGGCGCTTTAGAACAATCTCGCCTGTCATGACGAGTCTTGGCTTCTCCCTTTTCCAAAGCCAGTCTTCAAATTCATCGGGTCCGAGTCCCCGCGGAACGTCGGTAACAGCCGTCTTCCAGATGTCGAGTCCATCTTTATGATCCGTTGGAGGAGAACGTGCCATCTTGGTATACTTCTTAGTTAGCGAATTGTCACTGCCCAGAAGTCTCTGCCAGATAGCTGCCGTCTTTAGCGCGAAGATGCGCCCTCTTGCCAAGTCACCCATCCTGATGGCGAGACGCGCGGCATCTGCTAAAGCCATCCCGTAATTCCTATCCTCGCGATCTAGTTCCTGAAAGACACTGACTCGAGCATCGATATATTTCAACATTGTGAGCCACGGGTTCGTTGTGCACTCGAGCGGGACCTCATCGGCGCGTTTGATCAAGCATACAATCTGGTCGATCTTGTGATCGCGTTCTTCTCTCTGCTCGCCCGGCAAAGAGCAAGTGTGACATATGCATGTAAAGTGTAATGCATCTTCGAACCTTTTCCGTCGAGTTTCATGGTTAGTGAGAAATGTTTCGTAGGAAACTGTGATCTCTTCTCCCTCATGAATGTCTCTCATGGCATGCACCGTATATCGATTAGTGTCATGGTTCCAGTCTTTCAAACCGTTGCTGTTGCAGTCGTGATTGATGCGGCATGCATGCGGAAAAATGGCGAATATTTGTTGGGGCTCACTGTCAGCTAAAATGCTACTTGTTATGAAGATGCCATTATACCGCGTTGCGGAATCGCTGAATTCGTATCTGTTAGGAAAAGAAAGAAAGATGTCTCGTTCTTTCTTGTTCATGGCTTTCACTTGATCGTATATAATAGATTTTCGTTCCTCATCCGATATTCCGTTTGGAGCACGTATCAAAGGCCGCTCGGAAAGTATTCGCGTGCCTTTGGTGATGTTTCTGGTCGCAACGAGACCCTTGCCTTTGCCTGGGACGTCCCGCACGGCGTACATGGTGTTATCGGCCTCTGTAATATTCATCGCAATCTTATCCAAAGCAATTGACTCCTGTGAAACTGGAAGATGGTTTTGGTCGTTGGCTTGATGTAAATGACCACTTCGCTAATTGTGTAAGTATCTTATGCCGTTCTTATCGCCCTGGGTGAGGGTTCCCGTCAGACGCACAAATGAGTCGAGCACATTCACTTTGCTTCAGTGCTTCAGTGCTTCAGTGCTTCAATAGGTCTTGCTATGGTTTTTGTTGATTCGGCAGTTCAATTCTTCATGCGTTGGGGGACTTATCGTCTGCCATTGGATCACGGACTTTATTCTTTTTCTCTTTTTCTCGCCCTTCACGAGTCACGTCACGACACCCGCACGTCATTGGCTGCGGCAATGCCACCAGGAGTCCACGACACACGCATGTGTGAAGGATCCATAATAATAGTGTGGATCCGTAACATTGCGGGCTTTGCAACATAGAAGCTGCAAAATCTAGGAACCGCGCCTTCTCATCCTCCGTAATAAGCTCTGTCACCGTATCAGACAGTTCCTTTCTTTCTTTGATCAA
Source organism: Claviceps capensis (assembly GCA_018360045.1). Lineage (NCBI taxonomy): Eukaryota > Fungi > Ascomycota > Sordariomycetes > Hypocreales > Clavicipitaceae > Claviceps > Claviceps capensis. The sequence goes on along the minus strand of SRPN01000181.1, from coordinate 4,256 downwards.
CTCTTTGCGAATCATGCAGCCTGATATCATACATATATGTATGCAATAGTCAGTCAACGTTATTACTCAGTTTTGGCACCACATGTTTCAAAGCGTACCGTCATCGTCAAAAAACGGTTCCCCCCCCCCCCAAAAACTCGTTCATGGTTGAACACTCTTTTCCCTCTCATTAACAATCGTGACGCGGAGTCTAACCTTCCGAGACCCTATGCGCTTATTTCAACTCAATCATAATGGTATTGATTCTATCAGGGTCGCATCCCTTCAACGAGATAAGTCTCATGTCGAGAGTTCTGAGTAGCTCTCGGTGGCCATATTTTTGTCGTATACTCTGTACACAAAGTTAAACGTACTTCCCCGTACGACTATTTCTGACTAGTTTCATCAAGAAAGGACACGCGAATCCCATACTGTTCGGTGTTTACTGTTGCCCAAGAACTTCCTGCTTCCAGTTAGGCCCCATTTCCGCCGACCATATGGCAGTGACTTCCTCCACAAGCTCCTCGATGACGTCGATCCAGTTCTGACCCGTTGTCAGCTTTTCATGTCTAGTCATAGTGGTACTGTCGAATAGCCTTTCTCTTACTTATTCCCAAGCTCCGAAATTGAATGTGGCCCGATATCTCCCAGCACATCACATGCGCCAATGCGAAGTATGCCAGACGCCCCGGAAGAGCTCAATATAAATACCGAAGTCATGTCATCAACTTCCCGATGCGTTGAGCGGCCTTTGGCTGGTCAACGTCTGTGTATAACGTTTAGCGCGCGGAAATTTTGTTTCTGGGGTATAATGTATTGTATGTAGTTCGAGTCACGCCCTGGGTAACTATGCTTTTGCTACGTAGTACATGTAGGACGGCACACGTATACGGATGTGCCCCTACCACCCTTTTGTGGGCGTGTCATGTCATCTACTATTACGGCAACGTCTTCCAGATTGCAGTAGATTCACTGTTGATTTAGTCATTGTAGGCGCGTGGTACATGGGAGGCGGATACTTCAGATTTACTATCATAGGCTCTACGGCCCGGCGCAAGAGGTCAAGTACTCTCGGCCTCCCCCTTATGGAATTGTGAAACACGACAGAGTATGTACCTAGATAATGGGACGAAAATCAGTGGGGCTTGGAAAAATGAAGCCATCTCAAGTCTCAACAAGAACCGTCAGAAACCTTGAGAGGAAAACTAACGGAGTCCTGCACAGCACTTTTTCCCATTCGGTGAGGAACAAGCCTCGCAGATCAGGGTCACAGTGTCGCTCAGAGCTTTACAATTGAATTTGTGGAATTTCAGGGCCCAGCCGACCTTCAAGGGACAATGGACATTGGAGCATACTCAACAGGAGCCATCGGCGACCTTGAGAGGAAAACTGATACTGTCCTGTACTTCATTCCATTCGGTGAACAACAACCTCCGCAAATCAGGATCCTTGAGAGACTTGCAAGAGGCCTTGTGGCCCTTCGTGACCCAGCCAACCATTTGACAGTCCTTGAAAGAAGCACATGTTAGCATTGCACAGCGCGTCGCGGATGACGACCCAACTCTGGGAAGGTGAGAAGGCCAGGAGGAGAAGTCAAAATAATCACTATGTAGTGACCTGTCCTACATCGCAGTAGGCGTACCTTGTTGCAGTACCAGAACGACAAGCATCCGCTGCATCGTTTCATCGAGTCGGCGGCGGCACTATTGCCACACCCGTGACAATTTTTGCAGTTATTTTGTTGTGGCTTTGAGAATTGGCGGACGTCGTTGTCCAACTCAAGTATCTTGGTCAGGGAAAGCGGGAAACACTGTAAACAGGAAATCTTTGGTCAAATGGCTGGCAAACACTGGATCAAACGTTCGAGTATAGATGGTCAAGTCGATGCTAAGTAGTCAGCATGCTGCCTTCACCACTTCAAACTTACCTTGATCATCCGCGCATCCTGAAGTCGAATACCAGGAGGTCCGAATTTGAAATCGTGTTTTGTCGCGTCGAGGACGGCGACTGTATGGCCCAGCTGAGCTTCTTTGGGTGCCGATTTTTCCAATCCCCTTTTCTCAGTGTAGAAGTGTACTCTCAACTTCTTGCCGTGGACGTCCATGACCTGCACATCTAGAGGCACAATATATATAGGGTCCATTATCTGGCCCAAGAAGCACCAATGGCGTTTCTTGAAGGAGCTGTTTGTGCCAATGTCCTCCTTGTATGGGAGGTCATCAAATCCAGAGAAACATGATTGTTTCGAAGGAATGAGCGCCTTTACCGGGGCTGTTGGCTCTTCTCTTTTCCAAAGCCATTCTTCAAAGTCATGAGGCTCAAGTTCATACGGAATGTCGTCCACGGCCGTTCTCCAGCACATGAAGCGTCCATACATGTCATGAGACGAAGGATCCCGAGCCAGGTCTGCAAATTTGATAGCCATCGGGCTATCACTGCCAAGGATTGTCTTATGGATAGATTCGGCCTTCTGTGCAAAGACGCGACCTCTTGCCAAGTCGCCTTGCGAGATGGTCATGTCCGCGGCAAATTCATATACTAGTGCAACGCCATGGTCCTCTCGGTTTAGCTCGCTGTAGATACGGATTTGAGCATCGAGGTATTGCAGCGATATGATCGGGGGGCATAGGTACACCGTTTTATGGAAAACCTTGCTTAAGTTCATTATCTGCAGCAGTTTCCGATCTCGTTCTTCCCTCTGCTCGGCCGGTAAGTTGCAAGTATGACAAGAGCATACAAAGTGGTGCTCTTTTTGAAAGGGCCTCTGCTCAGTGGTCCGCGTGTCGTGATAGTCTGTGTACGAAATTGTGATTTCTTCTCCCACGTGAATGTCTCTCATGGCATGCACCGTGTGTCGTTTGATATTGGGGTTCCATTCTCCCTCGGCGTTGCTTTCGCAGTCGTGATTGATGCGAGATGCTTCCAGAAAGATGGCCACCTTGTCTCCGCGCCCAAATTCTCGGCAATTTGAGTAGAAGATGCCGACGAACTGCGATCCACCCTTCTTGCTCCCGTTCGCAAAATTGTTATGCAAGGATAGGAAGGCAATTCGTTGGTCAATGTTCACTGATCCCCACTGCCGACATAATATCTCTGGTACCTTCTCGGCGGGTACTTTGGCTGGTAAAGTGATCAAAGGCTGCTCGGAAAGAATTCGCGTGCCTTTGGGGATGTCTCTGGTCGCAACGAGACCTTTGCCTTTACCTGGGATATCTTGCAGGGTATGCATATGTCCTTCGGCCGAGCATGGTTCGCTGAGACTCCCTGTGGTGTTCCCTGGAGCGTCTTCTAGGAAGTTCGTCATTTCTGTGAAGCCGAAAGGCAATTTCAAACAGGACTTGTATTGGAAGAGAGGAGTTTGATGCAACTGCTCACTCAGCAGTTGTCATTGCCGATGGCGCTATTGTCGTCCCTAATGCAGCTCGCCAAAAGCACAAAAGAGGCCAGCACATGCACTTTAGCTGATATATCTTGTATTCGTTGATGTCAGTCAGTGCCATCAATTCTTTTCTAGACGAAGCCGTCATTTCCCCGTTGAGATCTCCTTCAACTACATACCTGATAGGTGCATACATCACGTGGATCGGGTCGCATTCAATCCTCACTTACGTTGATTGGCTGCAGGCTGCAGGCTCAGCACCTGCCACAAGACTCACAGAACAATGACTGAGGCACAAACGTTTGTATTACGGAGAGTGGGAGGAACGCATAACCACCCCGTTCCGCCCAAAAGGTCAAGTGACCAATTTGCATGGCAGCAGCTTGATCATGGTTATATAGCGCGTTGTAATTTGTCAGCCCTGCACAAACGGCGCTGTACAGACAGACCATGACACCTTATGTATGTACCTCTTCATTCAATTCGACTCAAATGAAAAAGTATGAGAGGTATTGTTATTTCTACCACCCCACATTACTATTCATACCACCTGTCCCATTTTCGCCCCATAAATTTTTGGGCGGACTCAATATTTCTCTCCCGCCCCGCTCACCCAGCCACCGGCCACCTCCCCCAACCTCAGCTCAGCTCTCATTCATTTTTTTCCATCTGACAAACGAAATGTCCGCCCTCCATCTCTCTCGACAAATTGAATCTTACTACCTTCAACAGCCGATATTTTCGCCACCACGATGGATTCCCAACAAACCATGGATTTTGAGCCTCACGACACTGGCGCTGAAAATTGACCTGCTCAGCAAGCGTCCACACAAGTGCCGCAAATACCAAATCTCCCGCCGTCACCTCAATTCGACTCGTTTGAAGACCTGTACGATTT